>JAUJEN010000223.1:0-41762 GCA_030448925.1 Citrus cavaleriei
TAGAAGTTACGTATTGTTAAGGTTAACCTGATTCTGCTTCTTTCTACTCTGCAGCAATCTGCCCGCTGCCCATTTTTGGTATTTACCCAGGTCGCAGAAAGTCTCAAGGCCATTCGAGTCCGTATGGACGGTTGGCCCGCCTCACCCCCTGCTATAGCCCACCTGCTTTTTGTGGCTTTTTCCGCTGGATTAACATGGCGCCTGCCTTCGGGCGAAAGCATATTTTGGGCGCTGGCTACCTGCTGCCTATTTTTGGCACACGGAGACGCTGCAGTTCACGCCATTCGAGTCCGTGGACGGTTGGCCAGCCTTAATTCTCCCAAGGCTATAGCCCACCTGGGTTTTCAGTGGGTTTTTTCCGCTGGATTTAACTTCGCGCCCGCCATTAAGGAAGATGAAGGCGCGGTTGTACCATGCCTATTTTTGGCATGAGGTTGCCAAAGTCTTGCGCTGCCCGAAATCATGGATTTGTTTGGCCAGCTCCCACCTCTACATATAGCCCAATTCGCTTTGGTGGCCTTTTTTTCAGTTGGATCTAACTTGGCGCTCATTGCTTACGGTTATTTTTGCTGCTGTGTCCGCGGCCTATTTTTTAGTAATACTTGGAGGCCAAGCCGCAGTCTCACGCTATTCCGAGTCCGGGCGGATGAAGTCAGTCGCCCCACTTCTCAAGGCTATAGGGGCTGGGGTCACCTGTTTTTGTGGCCTTTTTCCGCTGACTTATCCTGGCGCCTGCCTTTTGGCGAAGAGTTTTGCTGCTGTATCGCGCCTATTTTTGGCACACGGAGGCCGCTCGCAAAGTCTCACGCCATTCCGAGTCTGCCGGACGAAGTTGGCCTGCCCCAACCCCCAAGGCTATAGCCCACCCGTTTTTGTGGCCTTTTTCCACTGGACGTAACTTTGGCGCCTGCCTTGGGCTGTTATTTTTTGAAGCGCTGCCTGTGTCCGCTGCCTATTTTTTGGCATTAATGAGCTTCTTGAAGTTCGTCATTCCAGTCATGGACGAAGTTGGCCAGCCCCACCCTCCATATTATAGCCTAATCTGCTTCCTCTGTGGCCTTTTTGCTGGATTTGTGATACCTGCCTTCGGAGGAAATATTTTTAAGCTGCTGTGGCTCATGCCTATTTGGCACATCGAGGTTAATCGCAGAACTTCGCTTATTCCGAGTCCGCGGACAAAAGCACAGCCCCACTGCTGATATCATCGCTTTTTAGGCCTTTTTCTGGGCTGATTTAATCTTTGGCGCCTTCTCGGGTTTTAAGGGAAAGCTTTGGGATGCTACACTAAGGGTTTGTTGCACACGGTGGCCGCTTTCAGAACTTCTCGTTTATTCTCGATCTGGGCGGGATTTGAAGTTGGCTACACTTTGCTATAGCCTACCTGCTTTTTGTGGCCTTTTTTCCGCTGGATCTAACTTGGTTTTGCCTGTGTTATTTTGATACAGCTCAAGGCCTATTTATCGTGACATGACGGAGGCCGCTGCAGTCTCGCTGCACTTGAGTCCGTGGACGCACTTGGCAGCTCACCCCCAAGGTTATAGCCCACCCATTTTTCTGGCCTTTTATGCTGGACTAACTTGGCGCCCTAGCCTTCAAGAAAGATATTTTGTATGCATGTGCCCGCTTGCTCAGCTTCTTATATTACGAGGTCAGCCAGAAAGTTCATGCCATTCCGAAGTCCGCGGATTAAGTTGGCTAGCCCCACCCCCATATTATATAGCCCAATTAGTTTCGTGGCCTTTTTCCGCTGGATCTAACTTACGCCTGCCTTTGGGCTATTATTTTTAAGCGCTGTGTCCATGCTTATTTTTAGTACACGGAGGCCGCTTTCAGTGTCACGCCATTCTGAAATCATGGACGGCGGGCCTGCCCTGCACCCCTTAAGGCTATAATCCACCTGCTTTTTGTGGTTTTATACTAATTAATCTCATACCGGGCCTTTCGTGGCTGCAATATTTCGGGCGCTGCTGTTCCCCGCTGCCTATTATTACACACGGAGGCTGCTCGCAGAACGCCCGGCCATTCCGAAATAGGCGGATCGGTTGGCCAGCCCCACCCTCCAAGGCTATAGCCCACCCGGTTTTGTGGCCTTTTGGCGCTTGGACGGTTCCCCAGCATCGGCCGTCGGGCTGTTATTTTTGGGCTACAGCCCGCAGCTCATTTGGCATCAATGCAGGTCAGCCGCAGTCTCGCCTATCTGAAGTCTAAGGGATTTAAGTCGGCAAGCCCTAATTCCCCAAGGCTATAACTCAATCTGCTGTGGCCTGGCGCTGGACTAACTTGGCTTCCAGCCTTCGGGCAGTTATTTTTCATGCACAGCTGCCTGTTTTTGGCACACTTGAGTGGCTGTCAGCAACGCCCGCGCCATTCCCGAGTCAAAGTGGATTTGTGACCCCACAGCCTCCCACCCCTGGGCTATAGCCTGTTCTGCTTGGTGTGTGGGCCTTTTATGGCTGACTAATCCTGGCGCCTCTGGCCTTCCTGGGTTATTTTTGGGCGTACAGCCCGCTGTTTTTGCACACCTGGAGGCCGGCTTTCGCAGTCTGCGCCATTCCTGAACTGGTGGTGGATTTGGGTTGGCCAGCCCACCCCCCAAGGCCAGAAGCACACCAAGTTTTATATTTTTTCCTAACAACTTATGCCTGCCTCATGTTATTTTTGGGCGTGGCTGTGCCCGCTGCCTGTTATTGGCACACCTGAGGCCGCCGCAGAAAGTTCAAGGCCATTCAGTCCGCAGGACGGTGTTACCAGCCCCACCCCTAAGTCGGTATAGCTCAATGTGTTTTGTACTTTTTTCCACATGAATCTTACGCCTGCCTTTAAGCGGTTATTTACACAGTCCAAGGCCTATTTTTAGCACACGGAGGCCATTTCAAGAAAGCCTCACGCCATTCAGAACTGTGACGGCGGCCTGCCCCACCCCCAAGGCTATAGCCCAATTCACAGGGCCTTTTATACTGGAATCTTGGCTTCCGGCCTTCTTGTGGCAAAGAGCTTTTGGGCTGGCCAGCCCGCTGCCCATTTTTTACATTGCTGGAGGCCGCCGCAGTCTCGCTACTTTTCCCAGTCCTGGGCGGACGAAGTTGGCCAGCCCCACCCCACAGGTAGTCATTAGTTTTGGTGGCTCTTTTTCCGTTGGATTTAATCCTATGCCTGCCTTTACATATTTTTACAGTTGCCAGTCTCATGCTCATCTTTGGCACACGGAGACCGGCCAGAAAGTCTCACGCCATTCGAACCATGGACGGCGGGCCTGCCTCTAATTTCTGCTATAGCTCACCTGCTTTTTAGGTTTTTTATGCTGGGCGAATTTTGGCGCCCGGCTCGATGTTATTTTGGCTGGGCTGTCCCGCTGCCTATTTTTTACACACGTATATGCTCGCAAAGTCTTCATAGACTTTGTGTCAGGCGGATTTGCTGGCCAGCCCCACCTCCAAGGTTATAGCCCACCTGTTTCAAAGGGCTCAGCTGGATCTAATCTCATGCACCATCATGTTGAGATTTTTATGCTGGCTACCCAAGGCCTATTATTGGCATTACCGAGGCCGCCTCGCAGTCTCACATGACCTGGGATCCGGCGGATTAAGTCGGCCAGCCCCACTCTGGCTATAGCCCACTTAGCCTGGCTGGATTTAATAGATATTACATCTAAACCATGATTTAATTCTACATATAATAACCCATGGTGGCCTTTTTCTGTTGAAGATTTATGCCTGCTCAAGATGATACCAGTCAAGGCTCATTTTTTTGGCGTAGGTTTGAGGTCAGCTCAAGGCTGAACCGGGCGGACGGTTGGCCAGCCCACCCCCAAGGCTATAGCCCACCTGTTGTGGGCTCTTTTTACCGCTGATCTAACTTTTTCCGCCATCGGGCAGTTAGTTTTTATACAGCCTGCTGCCTATTTTTGAATGACGGAGGCTCAGAACCAAGGCCATTTCGAACCGGGCGGACGGTTATTGCCCACCCCCTAAGGCTATATAGCCAACCTGCTGGTGGCCTTTTTTCGCTGGACGAACTTGCCCGCCTTTGGGCGAAGAGCTAAGCGCTGCTGTACGCGAGTCGTTATTTTTTACATGACACGGAGGCTGTTTCCGCGAAAGTCTTCATGCTTTATTCTCGAATCATGATTTGTTGGCCAGCCTAATTTCAAGGTTATAGGCTCACCTTGCCAGGGCCTTTTTCAGCCGGGATTAACTCATGCCTGCCTCCTAGCTGGTTATTTTGCTGGGCTGTGCTCATGGGCCTATTTTTGGCACACTTGAGGTCGTCAGAAGTCTGGGCCATTCCAGTCCGCGGATTTTGCTGGCCAGCCCCACCCCCAAGGCTATAGCCCACCCACAAGGTTTTTGGCTGGACGTAATCTCACAAGGCTTACTGCCATCGGGTAAAAGTTATTTTTGGCTGCTTTGTCATGCCTGCTTGGTGACGAGGTCAGCCAGATAGTCTCGCTATTCGAAGTCCGGGCGATCTAAGTCGGGCTGGCCCCAATCAAGGCTATATAGCCCACCTGCTTGGTGGCCTTTTTTCGCTGGATTTAACTTACGCCTGCCTTAAGGAAGATATTTTTAAAGGCTGTGACCGGTCGTTTTTTGCACACCTGAGGTCGCCACAAAGTCTTCACGCCATTCCGAGTCCGGCAGACGGTTACCTGCCCCACTTCTGCTATTATAGCCCACCCGATTTCAGGGCCTTTTTCCGGATTAACTTGGCGCCTGCTCTTCATGGTTATTTTTGCTGCTTTGCTCATACCTATTTTTTGGCCACCTGAGGTCAGTTACAGTCTCTCAAGGCGACCTGGTCCGGCGGGATTTGTTGGCCAGCCTCACCCCCAAGGTCAGAGCTCATCCGCTTGCGGTTTTTCCGCTGGATTTAACATGGCGCCTGCCTTCGGGGTTAGTTATTTTGCATGCTGCTGCTCAAGGCCCCATTTGGTAAGGCACACGGAGGTTGCTTTGAAAGTCTCAGCGCTTTATTCCCGAGTCTCGGGCGGACGGTTGGCCAGCCCCACCTCTCAAGCAAGGCTATAGCCTACCTGGTTATGGCCTTTTTTCCACTGGATCGAACTCAGCGCCTGCCTTCTGGCGTTATTTTGGCGCCAAATGACACCTATTTCTGCACACGGAAGTTGGCCAAGAAAGTCTTCACACATCTCGAATCATGATCTGTTGGCTAGCCCTAATTTCTGCGTCAGAGCCTATCCGTTGGTAGCCTTTTTCCGCTTGGATCTATCGATGGGATACTGCTCTTCGGGGTTGTTATTTTGGGCTGGCTGTGCCTAAGGCCCTTAGCACATTTGAGCGCTGCAGTCTCAAGGCTTATTCAGTTCACGGGATTTTAAGCTCTACAGCCTCACCTCCCCAAGGCTATAGCCCACCTGCTTGTAGGCCTTTTTCCGCTGGATTAACTTGGCGCCCATTGGCGAGCCTGGGCGCGGGTTGCACCAAGGCCTGACTTGGCAGACGAGTCGCTTGCAGTCTCACACGATTCGAGTCCGGCACGGTTGGCCTGCCCCACCCCCTGGGCTAGCCCACCTGTTTTGCGGGCTCTTCCACTGGATTTGAACTTGGCGCCCGCCTCGGGCGTTATTTTTGGCGCGGCGCACCCGCGGCCTATTTTTTGGTAGGATGGAGGCCGCTGCAAAGTCTTCGCTATTCCCGAGTCCGGGCGATTTATGTTGCAGCCCCACCCACCAAGGCTATAGCCCACCTGCCAGGTTTTTTCCGCTGGATCTAACTACTTCGCCATCGGGCAGTTGTTTTTGATGCTGCTGTGCCTGGGCGCCTATTTTTTACGTGACGGAGGTCAGCTGCAAAGTCTTCAAGGCCATTCGAGTCCGCTGACGAAGTTGGCCAGCCCACCTCTAAAGGCTATATAGCCCACCTGCTTAAAGCGGCCTTTTTCCGCCGGATCTAATCCCATGCCTCGGCCTTTGGGCGGTTATTTTTGGGCGCGGCTGTTCACGCAGCCAATTTTTGGCCCACGGAGGCCGCTCGCAAAGTCTCACGGCCATTCAGTCCGGGCAGACTTAAGTTGGCCTTGCCCCACCTCTTCAAGGCTATAGCTCAATTGCTTGTGATCTTTCATTCGGCTGGATTTTAACCTGGCGCCTGCCTTTTGGGCGGTTATTTTTCTTGGCTGCCAAGGCACGTAAGGCCTATTTTTGGCACATTTTGGAGGTCATTAGCAAGTCTCTCACGCTTTCATTCCGAGTCTGGGTAGACTTGTTGGCTCACCCTCACCCCCAAGGCTATAGCCCACCTGTTTTTGTGGGCCTTTTTCGCTGATCTAACATGGCTTTGTTCTTCAGGCGTTATTTTTGGGCACGCTTGCTCAAGGGGCCCATTTAAGGCCACGGAGGTCAGCCAGAAGTCTCACACATTCCGAGTCCGCGATTTAGTTAGCCTGTTCCACCTCTAAGGCTATAGCCCACCTGCTTTTTGTGGTCTTTTTTCCGCTGGATCTAACATGGCGCCTTTGTTCTTTCAGGCGGGTTATTCTTGGGCGCCGCTTTGCCCGCGGCCTATTTTTATCACACGGAGGTCAGCCGCAGTCTCGGCCATTCGAGTCCGGGCGGATTTAGTTGGCCAACCCCACTCTACTCGGGCCATAGCCCACCTGCTTTTTGTGGCCTTTTCTGCCGGGATTTAACTTACGCCTGCCTCAGGCGTTATTTTTAAGCTGGCTGTGCTCATGCCTATTTTTGCATTATCGGATGTCAGCTTTCGCAAAGTCTCACATCTGAAGTCCGGGCGGACAAAGTTGGCCAGCCCCATCTCCCTTAAAGGCTATAGCCCACTGTTTTTAGCCTTTTTTCCGCTTGATGACCATACTACTCTTTCAAGGTTATTTTTTGCTGCTGTGCCCAAGGGCTCTTATTTTTGCACACGGAGGTCTCTCGAAGTCTTCAAGGGCATTCCCGAGTCCGGCGGATTAATTTGCCAGCTCCTACCCCCCAAGGCTATAGCCCAATCTGCTTTTAAGTGGCCTTTTTCCACGGACGACCCTCACAGCCTGGCTTTTTCTCGGCAGGATTTTTACATGGCCATGCTTGCGGCCTATTTGAACATCGGAGGCCACTCGTAAAGTCTCACATTCCAGTCCGGGCGGACAAGCACAGTTCTAATTCTGTTGCTATATAGTAGCCCACCCGCTTTTGGTGGCCTTTTTCCGCTGATGAACTTTTATACCTGCCATCGTAAGCAGTTAGTTTGGGCGCCACTGTGCCCAAGGCCTATTTTTTACATGAGGCCACAAAGTCTTCACACCATTCCGAGTCCGGCTGGACGGTTACCAGCCCCAATTTAAGGCTATATAAGCCCAATTGCTTTTGGTGGCCTTTTTTCCCGCTGATCTAACTCCCACGCCTGCCCTTTGGGAGGCGATGGGCGCCGGGTTGTGCACGCAGCCTATTTTTGAACATCGAGGTCACAGGAAGTCTTCGCTGGCCATCTGAGTCCGGGTAGACGGTTGGCCTGCCCCACCCCTGCTGCCATAGCCCAATCTGCTGGTGGCCTTTTTTCCACGGGATTTAATTTTGGCGCCTTCGGCTCAAGGAAGTTATTTTTGGGCTGGCTTTGCTCATGGGCTCATTTTTTAAGTAGGACTGAGGTCATTTGTGTCTCGCCATTCTGGTCCCATGACGATGTTGGCAGCCCCACCCCCCAAGGCTATAGCCCACCACAGGCCTTTTTCCGGGCTGGACTAACTACAGCCTGCCATCGGCAGTTAGTTTTGGGCGCCACAGCCTGCGCCTATTTTACATTACTGAGGTCGCGCTTTCACAAAGTCTCGCCAAGGCCATTCCGGGAAAGTCCGCTTGACAGCACAAGCCCCACCCCCAGGCTATAGCCTGACCTGCTTTGGTGGCTCTTTTTCCGCTTGACTAACTGTCGCCTGCCTTTGGCGGTTATTTTTGGCGCTGCTGTGCACGAGCCAATTTTTGGCCCACGGAGGCCGCCGCAGTTCACGCGTATTCAGTCCCAAGCAGACGGTTGGCCTGCCCACCTCTGCTATAGCCCACCTGCTTTTGGTGACCTTTGTCTGTTGGATTTCAACCTGGCTTCTGCCTTTACGTTATTTTTTGGCGCCAAGGTGCACGGGGTTTGTTTTTTGGCACATCGAGGTCAAGTAGCAAAGTCTCACGCCATTCCGAACCGGGCGTAGATTTGTTGGCCTGCTCCAATTTCAAGGCTATAGCCCACCCGGTTTTGGTGGCTTTTTTCCTGGATTTGCTACGCCTTTTGTTCTTTGTATGGTTATTTTTGGCACGGCTTGCTCATGTCGGCTTTTTTGGCATTACTGAGGCCGCAGTCTCTCACACATTCCAGTCCGCGGATTTGGGTTGGCCTTGCCCCTAATCCCCCTCAAGGCTATAGCCCACCCGCTTTTTAGGCTTTTTTCCGCTGGACTTAACATGATGCCTTGTTCTTCAGGCGTTATTTTTACGCTGGCTTTCACCAAGGCCTATTTTTGGCATTAATGGAGGCCGGGCCAAGAAAGTCTCAAGGCCATCTGAGTCCGCGGTCGAAGTTGGCCTACCCCACCCCCCACGGCTATAGCCCACCCGTTTTTGTGGTCTTTTTCTGCTGGACTTAACTTACGCCTGCCTTCAGGGCGTGTTATTTTTGGGCGCTGGGCCAGCCCATGGGCCTATGGTACACGGATGGGCTTCAAAGTCTCAAGGCTATTCAGTCCCATGGACAAAGGCCAGCCTCATCCCCAGTTGGGCTATAGCCCACTGTTTTTGTGGCCTTTTCCGCTGGATGAACTTACGCCATTTCCTTCTGGCGGTTATTTTTTAAGCGCTGGCTGTGCTCATGCCTATTTTTTGGCACACGGAGTTTCAGAAGTCCCATGGCATTCCGAGTCCGCGGATGAATTTGGCCAGCCCACCTCCCCTAAGGCTATAGCCCACCCCACAGGGTTTTTTCCGCTTGGACGAACTTACGCCTCGGCTTCGGGTTATTTAAAGTCTGCGCGTTGTGCCCGTGGGCCTTTTTGAACACGGAGGCTACACTCGCAAAGTCTCGCTACACATTCCGAAGTCATGGACGGTTAGCCGCCAGCCCCACCTCACTGGCTATAGCCCACCATGGTGGCCTTTTTCCGCTGGATGAACTTTGCGCCCCGGCCATCGGGCAGTTAGTTTTGGGCGCGACTGTGCCCGCGGCCTATTTTAGCGACGAGGCCGCCACAAAGTCTCACCATTCCAGTCCGGCTGACGGTTAGTCAAATGGCACTCAGCCTCAATTCTGGCGCTATGGCAGCTCACCTGCTTTGGTGGTTTTTCCGCTGGACGAACTTGTCGCCTGCCTTGGGAGGTTATTTTGGCTGCCAAGCAAAGCACGCAGGCCTATTTTTGGAACACGGAGCTGCTCACAGAAAGTCTCGCGCCATTCGAGTCCGAAGATCGTTGGCCCGGCCTCAACTTCTGCCAAGGCTATTATAGCCCACCTGCTTTTTGTGGCCTTTTTCCTCTGGACTAACTTGGCGCCTGGCGGAAGAGTTTTAAGGCTTTGCTCATGTCTATTTTTTTTAGACGGAGGCCGCCGTGACTGCAGTCTCGCGCCATTCTTGAACCGACAAGCAGCAGCCCCACCTCTAAGCAGTAGCCTACCTTGCTGTGGCTCTTTTCCGCTGGATTTAACTTCAAGCCTGCCATCGGCAGTTATTTTAAAAAGTTCATGGGCTCTATTTTTTTTTTGACGGCACGGAGGCCGCCACAGTCTCAAGGCCATTCTCGAAGTCCGGCTGGATTTGTTGGCTAGCCCACTCCCCTAAGGCTATGGAGTAGCTTTCATGGTGGCTTTTTCCGCTGGGATAACTTGTCGCCTCGCCTTTGGGAGGTTATTTTTACGCGCAAGGTGTATCAAAGAGTTTATTTTTTAGCCACGGAGGCCGCTTTCGCAAAGTCTCACGCCATTCTCGAAGCCGGGCAGACTTAACTTGGCCTGCCCACCCCCAAGGCTACAGCCTCACCTGCTTTTGGTGGCTTTTGTCTGCTGGACTTAACCTGGCACCCCTGCCTTAAGGTTATTTTGGCATAAAGCCACAGCACGCGCCTATTTTTTTGGCATTACGGAGGTTGCAGAAAGTTCACGACATTCTCGAGTCCGGCAGACGGTTGGCCTGCCCCCCCCCTCCCAAGGCTATAGCCCCTGCTTAGGTTTTTTCTGTTGGATCAACATGGCGCCTTTGTTCTTCAGGCTGTTGTTATTTTTGGCTGCTTTGCTCAAGGCCTATTTTTGGGGTGAATACGGAGGCCGCTTCGCAGTCTCGCTTATTCCGAGTCCCAAGCGGCGATTTGTTGGCCAGCCCCACCCCAAAGGCTATAGCCCAATGCTTTTTGCGGGCCTTTTCCGCTGGATGAATCTTTAGCGCTACTCTTCGGGCGGTTATTTTTACAGGCGCGGTGTGTCCATGCCTCATTTTTTGGCACACGGAGGCCTCTCGCAAAGTCTCGCAGCATTCCGAGTCTGGCGGACGACGTTGGCCAGCCCCACCCCCTTTCTGGCTATAGCCCAATTCCTGCTTTTGTGGCCTTTTTCCGCTGACGACCCCATACTTGGCGCCTGGCCTGGCGGCGTTATTTTTAAGGGCGCGGTTGTACCACGGCCTATTATTTTGGCAGAGGCGGAGGCCGCTGCGAACGCTCGCCATTCGAGTCCGGCGGACGGCTTGGCCACAGCCCCAATTTCCCCCAAGCCTATAGCCCACCACAGGTGGCCTTTTTTCCGTTGATTTAACTTCGCCCGCCATCGGATAGTTAGTTTGGGCGCCTGTGCTCATGCGCCTATTTTATGCACAGAGGCCGCCAGAAAGTCTCACCATTCCTGAGTCCGGACGGATGTCGCCGCCCCTCACCCTCAAGGCTATAGCTCACCTTTTTTGCGGCTTTTTTCCGCTTGACGATCCATGACCGCCTTCGGGCGTTATTTTGGTCGCGTTGTGCTCTTTCTATATTTTTGTACACGAGGTCGCTTTTGTAGTCTCACATTCCGAAGTCCATGCGGACGGTCGCCAGCCTCCAATTTCAAGGCTATCGCCACCTGCTTTTGTGGCCTTTTTCCGCTGGACGATTTGGCGCCTGCCTTGGGGCGAAGTATTTTGGACGCAGAAAGGTTCTCCCTGCTGCCTATTTTTCGACATTTGAGGTCAGCCAGTGACGTCTCAAGGCCATTCCCGAGTCCGGGGGCGGACGAAGCCTCAGCCCCACCCCTACTGAAGGCTATAGCCCACCTGCTTAGTGGCCTCGCTTGGACTTTAACTTGGCGTGCCCGCCTTCAGGTTATTTTTGGCACTGCTGTGCCCACGCCCTATTTTTGGCATACTTGGAGGCCATACAAAGTCTCGCTGGCCATTCGTCTGAGTCCAGCCGGACGGTTAAGTTAGCTACCCCACTTACTCCCCAAGGCTATAGCTCACCTGCTTTTTAGTAGCTGCCTGATCTAACTCGGGCGCCATGGGCTCTTCGATGTTATTTTAAAGGATTGTGCTCAAGGGCGGATGTTTTACACGAGGTCAGCTTTCACATGTCTCGCATATTCTGGTCCGGCGATCATGGCCAGCCTCATTCTACATATATAGTCCACCACTGGCCTATTTTTGCACTTACGGAGGCCATGCAGCAAAGTCTCGTAAGCATTCCCGAGTCCTGCAGGACGAGTAGCCATCCCCACCCCCTCTAAGGCTATAGCCCACCCACAGCTTTTTGTAATCCTTTTTCCGCTGGATTTAACTTTGGCGCCTTCCGCCTTCTGGCGGAAGATGGCTGCTTTGGTCACAAGATATTTTTTTCAGCTCCTCGGACGCCTCGCAGTTAAGTGCTGGCATTCTGAGTCCGCGGACGGTTGGCTGCCCCACCCCCAAGGCTATACCCCACCTGCTTTTGTGGGTATTTTTCCGCAGGATCTAACTTACGCCTGCCTTCGGGCGGTTATTTTTTGGTAGCTTGCTCAAGCCCATTTTTTGCACACGGAGGCCACTTCCGGAAACACATCGGCATTCTGAGTCCGCTATGACTTGAAGCCAGCCTCCACTCCCCCAAGGCTATAGCCCACCTGCTTTTTGTGGCCTTTTTTCCGCTGGACAATCTTGGCGCCTGGGCCTTCTGACGGTTATTATTACGCTGGCTTGCTCAGGCCTATTTGGCACACGAGGGCCTCACAAGTCTCGATGGCATTCCCGAGTCCAGCGGATTTGGTTGGCCTGCCTCATTCCCCCCAAGGCTATAACCCACCATGCTTTGTGGCCTTTATACGGCCGATTTAATCCTGCTTCTGCCTCGGGCAGTTATTTACAGCTGGGCTTGTCCAAGGGGTCTATTTTTTGGCACATCGGAGGCACCTCAGAAGTCTCAAGAGCCTCCCGAGTCCCATGGGCGAATCCTGGCCAGCCCCACCTCTAGTGCTATAGCCCACCTGCTCACAGTGGTTTTTCCGCTTGACAAACATGGCGTCCTACTGCTTTTAAGCGGGTTTTATTGCCAGCAGATATTTAGGAAGCCTCGACGCCCTCGAAGTCTTCGCTGCATTCCGAGTCCGCGGACGGTTGGCTAGCCCCCCCCTCAAGGGTATACCCCACCTGCTTTTGTGGCTCTTTTTCCGGATTTAATTACCTCGCCTTCAAGGGTAGTCAAGATTTTAAGCGTGCCGCTTTGCTCATGCCTATTTTTAGCACACGGCCACCTGCAAGTCTGCTGCATTCTTTTTGTCCCATGGACGGCGGGCCGCCCCAATTTCCCCTGGCTATAGCCCACCTGCCAGGGCCTTTACGCTGGATTAACGGCGCTTCTGCCTTCGGGCGGTTATTTTGGCCGCCGCTTTGCTCGGCTTCATTTTTGGCACACGGAGGCCCTCGAAAGTCTCATGCATTCCGATTCCGGATGAAATAGGCCAGCCCAATTTCCAAGGCTATGGGCCCACCCATGCAGGCCTTTTTCCGCCAGATTAACTTTGGCGCTTCTGGACTGGGCGGCATATAGGGGGCTTTGTCATGCCTATTTTTTTTGGCACATCGGAGGCCCCGCAGTCTCAAGGGCATGGCCGAGTCGGTGGAAAAGGTTGGCCAGCCCTACCCCAGCTAAAGGCTAGCCCACCTGCTTTGTGGTCTTTTTCCGTGATGATCTAATCCCATGCCTCGCCTTCGGGCTGTTATTTTTGGGCTGGCCTCTGCCTGGGGCGCCGTTTTAAGACACACGGAGGCCCCCCTCGCAAAGTCTCACAGCGCATTCCTGATTCCTCGCGGATCAGTTGTCCAGCCCCACCCCTCAAGTATATAGCCCAATTCCCGATTTTGGTTTTTTTTCCGCTTAGATCTAACTTGGCGCCTCTCGACTTGGCTCGTAGTGTTATTATTACGGGCTTTGTCCACGCCTATTTTTACACATTTGGAGGCCCTCGCAAAGCTCATGCATTCCGAGCCTGAAAGCTGGCCAGCCCCACTCCCCAAGCTGCTACAGCCCACCCATTTTGGGCCTTTTTCCGCCGATTTAATCTTGACACCCGGCCTTCGAGCGAAGATATTTTTGGTGCGGCTTTGTCTCAGCGCCATTTTTTAGCACATGAGGTCTCACAAAGTCTCTTGCTGCATTCCTGAAGTCCGGCGGACGAAGTTGGCCAGCCCCACCCCCAACGCAATAGCCCACTGCTTAGGGCCTTTTTTCCGCTGGATCTAACTTTGGCGCCCAGCCTTCGGATGCGCGTTATTTTGGCGCTGCTTTGCCCACGGCCTATTTTTTTAGCTTCCCACGGATGCCTCACGAAGTCTCGCGGCATTCCGAGTCCGGCGGTCGAAGTTGGCCAGCCCCACCCCCCAAGGCTATAGCCCACCCGTTTTTGTGGCCTTTTTTCCTCTGGATTAATCTTCTATGTCGGCCTGGCCTTCTACACATATTGGTTTCCGCTTTGCTCAAGGCCTATTTTTTCGCGACACGGAGGACCTCGCAGTCACGTGGCATTCTGAGTCCGGCGGAAAGTTGTCCAGCCCCACCCCCCAAGGCTATAGCCCATCTGTTTTTGTGGCCTTTTTCTGCTGATTTGCATCTCATCTGCCTGCCTTCTGGCGGTTAAGAGTTTTTGCTGCTTTGTTCATGCCTATTTTTGGCGACACGGCGCCTCGCGAAAGTCTTCGCTGGCAAGGTTGTAAGTCCGCGGACGGTTGGCTGTGCAGCCACTTCAAGGTTATAGCCCACCTGCTTTTTAGGCCTTTTTTTCCGCTTGGATTTGAATCTTTATGCCTCGGCCTTCGGGTCTGGTTTATTTTTGATGTGGCTTTGCTGCGTGCCTATTTTTTGGCACATCGGAGGCCCCTCAGAAGTCCAAGTGGCATTCCGAGTCCGCGGATAGTTGGCCAGCCTCCACACCAGTATTAGCCGACCATGAGTACTTGAAGCCTTTTTTCCACGCTGGATTTAATCTTGCATGGCCCCGGCTTTTCGGGCGGTTATTTTGGATCGCAGGCATTGCTCACAGCTATATACACGAGTTTGAGGCCCTCAAATTCTCAGGGAATTCGAGTCCGCTTGACGGATTGGCCAGCTTCTAATTTCACCCCCTCAAGCTATAGCCCACCCGCTTTTTAGGGTCTTTTTTCCGCTGGATTTAACTTGGCGCCCGGTTCGGGTAGTTATTTTTGCTGCTTTTGCCTCATGGCTCATGTATGGAGACACGATGCCCTCGCAAAGTCTCGCGCCATTCCGAGTCCGGCGGATGAATTGGGCCAGCCCCACCCCCCAAGGCTATAGCCCACCCGTTTTTGTGGCCATTTTCCGCAGGGATCTATAATTAGCGGCCCCTGCTTTCTGGCAGCAGTTATTTTTGAGGCGGCTTAGCCTGCTGGCCTATTATTATTGGCTCACGAGGCCCTCGCAATTCTCGCTGAATTCTGGGAGTCCGACGGATTGGGTTGGCCCCCCACCCCTTATGGCAGCGCTCACCTGCTTTTGTTGCCTTTTTTCCGCTGGATCTAATCCCATGCCTGGCGCCCGGGTTCGGGTGTTATTTTTTGGATGCTGGCTTTGGCCTGCTGGCCTATTTAGGGACACGGATGCCCCTCGCAGTCTCGTGGCATTCTCCGAGTCCCGTGACGAATCAGCTGGGCCAGCCCCACCCCCCAAGGCTATAGCCCACCCACAGCTTTTTTTTTCCGCAGGATCGAAATTACGTCTGCCTTCTGGCAGTTATTTTGAGTGCGCCTTTGCCATGGCCTATTTTTGGCACATGGAGGCCTCTGTGAGTCTCAAGGGCATTCCTGAAATCATGGATTTAGGTTGGCCAGCCCCAATTTCCCCCTGCTATAGCTCATCTGCTTGTGGCCTTTCCTTGGACATTTATACAGGCTTCGATTTCGGACGGTTAATTCCTGCTTGTCAGCTTATTTTGAGACACGGAGGTCTTTTTTGCATTTAGTCCGACGGCGGGGCTGTTCATTTAAGTACAGCTGCAAGCAGCTATAGCCACCTTTTTGTTGGCCTTTTTCCGACGAACCCTGCGCCCCGGCCTTCGGGCGGTTATTTTTGGATCGTGCATTGCCCGCGCCTATTACATCGGATGAGCCCTCGCAAATTCGCTGGAATCTGAGTCCGACATCGCGATTTAAGGTTGGCTGCAGCCCCAAAGGCAATAGCCCACCCGTTTTTGTGGCCTTTTTTCCGTCACGAACTTACGCCTTCCGCCTTCAAGCAGTTATTTTTTTGCTGCTTGGCCTCATATGGCTTCTATTTTTGTACTGGAGGCCCTCGCAAATTTCGAGCATTCGAGTCCCATGGATTGTCGGCCAGCTCTGACCACTCCCCAAGGCTATAGCCCACCCAGCTTTCAGGCCTTTTTCCTGGACGACCCCTACGTTATGCCCCGCCTTCAAGCAGTGTTATTTTGATCGTGGTATTGCTCATGCCTATTATTACATCTCACAAAATCTCGGCATTCCAAGTCCTACAGACGGCGGCCAGCCCCACCCCCCCATGCTATAGCCCAATTCGCTTTTGTGGCCTTTTGTCCGCTGGATTGATGAACTTGTTTCAGCTCGGCTAAGAGTTTTAAGGGCGGCTTGCTCATGCCTATTTTTATCACACGGAGGCCCTCGCAGTGTCTCAAGGCATTCCTCGAGTCCAGCGGATGAAGTTAATAAATGCCCACCCCCAAGGCTATAGCTCCACCTGCTTTTAGGTCCTTTTTCCGTTGGATCTAATCTTGTCGCCTGGCCCCTCGGATAGTAATTTGGGTCTGCTTTGGCTTATTTTTGCTCCACGGTGGCCCTCGCAGTCTCATGGCATCTCGAGTCCCGGACGTTTGCCAGCCCCAACCCCTCAAGGCTATACCCACCTGCTTAGGCCTTTTTCCGCTGGATTTAACTTTGGCGCCTGGCCTGTAGCGGTTATTTTTGGATCGCTTTATCCAAGCTGCCTATTTTTGCATATCGGAGGCCCCTCGAAGTCTTCAAGGCATTCCCAGTCCGGCGGACGGTTTGTTGGCCAGCCCCACTTCAAGGCTATAGCGCTGACCTGTTTGTGGGCCTTTTTCCGCTGACTAACTTACGCCTTCGGCGGGTTATTTTTGGTACGGGCTTTATCCGCTGCCTATTTTTTGGCACACGGAGGCCCCCTCAAAGTCTCAAGAGCATTCCAAGGCTATAGCAAGAAGACCTGCTTTGTATTTTTTCCTCGCTGGATTTAACTTACGCCCAGGGGGTTATTTTGCACGGCTTGGGTTCGGCCATGGAGGCCTCGGAGTCCTAGCCCCACCGCCTAAGGCTATAGCCCCACCCGCTTAGTGGCCTTTTTGTGGTGGATTAACTTAGCGCTGCCTGGCTGGTTATTTTGGGGTGGCTTTTTGCTCCGCTGCCTATTTTTTGGCACACGGACGCCTGGCAGTACCTATGGCATTCCGAGTCCGGTGCGGATCGTTGCCCCAGCCTCACCCCCCAAGGCTATAGCCCTCCTGCTTTTAGACTGCTTGCTGGACGACCATGCCCGCTCTGGCGGTTTTTGGCTGCATGCTTTTGCTCAAGGCCTATTTTTTGAGACACGGAGGCCCTCGCAAGTCTCGGCATTCCGAGTCCGGGCGGATTTAGGTTGGCCAGCCCCACCCCCCAAGGCTATAGCTCACCTGCCAGGTTTTTCCCGGACTTTTGGATCTTGCCTGCCTGGCTAAGAGCTTTGGTCACTTCAGCCATGCCTTATTTTTTTGGCACATCAAGGCCTGCTCAAAGTCTCAAGGGCATTCCGAGTCCATGGATTTAAGTGGGCCAGCCCCAACCCCAAGGCTATAGCCCACCTGCTGGCCTTTCCGCTGGATCTTGGCGCCTGGGCGGGTTATTTTGCGCTTTGCCATGCCTATTTTTTTACACACGGGGCCCTCACAAAGTCTCAAGGGCAGATTCCGAACCGGCTGACTTAAGTCGGGCCAGCCCCACCCCCTATAGCCCACCTGCTTGCGGGCCTTTTTTCCGCTGGAGAAATCTTGGCGCCTGCCTTCGGTAGTTATTTTTGCTGCTTGCTGTCATTTTTACACGGAGGCCCTCGCAGTCTCAAGGCATTCCGAGTCCAAGGACAAGTTTGCCAGCCCCACCCCAAGGTATACCCACCTGCTTTTTCTGGCTCTTTTTCCGCTTGATTAATCCACGCCTTCCTTCAGGCGGTTATTTTGGCTGCTTGCTCAAGGGTTTTTTGCACACAGAGGCCTCACAAGTCTCATGCATTCCGAGTCCCATGGACGTTGGCCAGCCCCACCCCCCCAGGCTATAGCCCACCTGTTTTTGTGGCCTTTTTCCACTGGACTGACTTGGCACCCCGGCCTTCGGGCGGTTATTTTTGGGCGCGGCTTTGGCCTCGGCCTAATTTTGGCACACGGAGACCCCTCGCAAAGTCTCGCGGCATTTCGAGTCCGGCGGACGAAGTTGGCCAGCCCCACCCCCCGAGGCTATAGCCCAATTCGGTTTTTTTTCCGCACGGATTTAATTTACGCCTGCCTTCAAGGGTGGTCATGGGCACCTGCCTTTTTTGGCACACGAGGCCCGTCTGAAGTCTCAAGGCATTCCGAGTCCGGCGGGCGTGGCCAGCCTCAACCACCAAGGCTATAGCCCACAAGCAGGGCTTTCCGCCGATCATGCCTTCGGGCGGTTATTTTGAAAGTGCGTTGCAAGGCCTATTTTTGCACATCGGGGCCCTCACAAATTCTATGCATTCGAGTCCGGCGAACAAAGTTGGCCAGCCCCACCCCCGAAGGCTATAGCCGTCCTGTTTTGTGCCCTTTCCGCTGGACTAATCTTGGTGCCCGCCTGGCGTTATTTTTGCTGCTTTGCTGCTCATTTTTTGAGGTACACAGAGGCCTCACAAAGTCTCAAGATTCCGAGTCCGGGCGGATTTGCTGCCAGCCCCACCCCCCAAGGCTATAGCCCACCTGTTTTGGGGGCCTTTTTCCACTGGACGTACTTGGCACCCCGGCCTTCGGGCGGTTTTTTTTGGGCGCGGCTTTGGCCGCGGCCTAATTTTACACACGGAGACCCTCGCAAAGTCTTCGCGGTATTTCGAGTCCGGGCGGATCGGTTGGCCAGCCCCACTCCCCAAGCTATAGCCCACCTGCTTTAGGCCTTTTTCCGCTGGATCTAATCTTTGGCGCCTGCCTTCGGCGAAGAGTTTGGTCATGGCCACTGCTGCCTTTTTTTTTACATCGGCGTCTCTGCCAAGAAGTTCACATGGGCATTTTGAGTCCGGGCGGATTTGTTGGCCAGCCCCACCCCTGCTATAGCCCACCTGCTTTTAGGGTTTTTCCGCTGGATCCATCTTGGCGCTGCCTGGCGGCGGTTTTTTTGGCACAGCCTCAAGGTGCCTATTTTTGCACACGAAGGCCCCTGCTGCAGTCTCGGGGCATTCGAGTCCGGGCGGATCGGCGGGCCAGCCCCGCCTCTCATCAAGGCTATAGCCCACCTGCTCAGGGCCTTTTTTCCGCCGGGACGATCTGGCCCCGCCTGGCAGTGATTTTGGCGCTGCTTTGCCATGCCTATTTTTGGCACATTGACGAGGCCTCGAGTCTCACGGCATTCGAACCGGAGGATCGTTGGCCTGCCCCACCCCCTGGCTATAGCCCACCTGCTTGTGGCTTTTTTCCGCTAGACGAACTTGGCGCCCCGGCCTTCGGGCGGTTATTTTTGGGGCGGCTCTTCCCGTGGCCTATTTTTGGCACACGGAGGCCCATCGCAATGTCTCGCGGCATTCCGAGTCCGGCGGACGAAGTCGGCCAGCCCCACCCCCCAAGGCTATAGCCCACCTGCTTAGGTTTTTTTCCAAGGGGATTTAACTCTTGGCGCCTGGGTGGTTATTTTTGGCTTTTTGCCACCAAGGGTCTATTTTTACACGGTGGCCTCTCGCAAATTTCGGCATGCGGTCCGCCGGATTGTTGGCCAGCCCCACCCCAAAGGCTATAGCCCACCTGGTGGCCTTTTTTCCGCTGATGAACTTGGCTGCCTTCGGGCGGTTATTTTTAAGCTGCTTGTTCAGGGGCTCTATTTTTACATCGGAGGCCCCTCGCAAGTCTCACGGGATTCCCAGTCCGCGGATTTTGGCCAGCCCAACCCCAAGGCTATAGCCCACCTGCTTTTGTGGGCCTTTTTCCGCCGGATCTAACTGCACCCCGGCTCGGGGTTATTTTTTGCTGCTTGTCCGCAGCCTATTTTTTGCACACGGAGGCCCCTCCCAAAGTCTCACAGCATTCGAACCGGGCGGACGTCGGCCAGCCCCACCCCCAAGGCTATAGCCCACCTGCAGGCCTTTTTCCAAGCTGGATTAATCTTGGCGCCTGCCTCGGGAGTTATTTTTTGCTGCCAATTGCCCGCTATTTTTGGTACACGGTGGTCCTCGCAGTCTCAAGGGCATTCTGAGTCCGCGGATTAGCCAGCCCCACCCCAAGGCTATAGCCCACCTGCTTTAGGCCTTTTTCCGTTGGATCTAATCTCATGCCTGCCTGGGCGGTTATTTTGGCGCTGCTTTTCCCATGCCTATTTTTTGCACATCGTGGCCCTCGCAGTCTCAAGGGCATTCCGAGTCCGGACGGATTTGGCCAGCCTCTGGCTATAGCCCACCTGCTTGGCCTTTTTCCGCCGGATCTTGGCGCCTGCCTTCGGCAGTGATTTTGCTGGCTTTGCCATGCCTATTTTTGGCACACGGAGGCCCCTCGCAAAGACTCGCGGCATTCCGAGTCCGCGGGAGGACGTTGGCAGCCCCCCCCCCCAAGGCTATAGCCCACCTGCTTGCAGGCCTTTTTTCCGCTGCACGAATCTTGGCGCCTGCCTTCGGGCGGTTATTTTAGCATGCCTATTTTGGCACAGGCAGGCCCTTGCAAAGTCTCACAGTATTCCGAGTCCGGACGGTTGGCCAGCCCAATTCCCCCAAGGCTATAGCCCACCCTTTTAGTTTTTTCCGCTGGACGAACTCGCCCCGGCCTTCGGCAGTTATTTTAAGGCCGCTTTTGTTCAAGCAGCCTATTTTTGGCACACGGAGGCCCCTCGCAAAGTCTCGCAGCATTCTGAGTCCAGCGGACGAAGTTGGCCAGCCCCACCCCCCAAGGCTATAGCCCACCCGCTTTTTAGGGCCATTTTCCGCTGACTAACTTGTCAGGCCTTCGGCGATATTTTGATGCTTTCAAGGCCTATTTTTGCACACGGAGGTCCGCAGCAATGTCTCGCGAGCATTCAAGTCCGCGGACGGTGGGCCAGCCCCACCCCCCAAGGCTATAGCCCACCCGCTTTTTCGCCTTTTTTCCTGGATTTAACTTGGCGCCTGGCTTTTACTGTAATTTTGGCGCTGCTTCAAGTTCATGCCTATTTTTTGGCACACGGAGGCCTCTCAAAGTCCGCCCATTCCGAGTCCGGGCGGATTTGTTGGCCAGCCCCACCCCCAAGGCTATAGCCCACCTGCTTTTGTGGTTTTTACGCTGGATCTAACTTGTCGCCTGCCTTCAGGTTATTTTTGGCGCTGCTTTGGTCAGCGTCTATTTTTTGGCACACGGAGGCCCTCGCAAAGTCTCACGGCATTCTGAGTCGGGCGGACGAAGTGGGCCAGCCCCACCCCCAAGGCTATAGCCCACCCGTTTTTGGGGTCTTTTTCCGCTGGATCTAACTTGGCACTGCCTTCGGCGGTTATTTTAAGTGCTGCTTAGTCATGCCCTATTTTTAGCACACACGGTGGCCCTCAGAATCTCACGGCAGTCCGAGTCCGGCGGACGGCCAGCCCCACCCCCCAAGGCTATAGCCCACCCGTTTTTGTGGCCTTTTTCCGCTGGTCGAACTTTGCCTGCCTCAGTTACTTTTAAGCTGCTTAGGTCAAGGCCTATTTTTGGCACACGGAGGCCCTCGCAGGGTCTCGCGGCATTCCGAGTCCGGCGGATGAAGTTGACCAGCCCCACCCCCCAAGGCTATAGTCCACCTGCTTAGGCCTTTTTCCGCTGGATTTAACTTTGTCGTCCTGCCTTCGGGCGGTTATTTTTGGGTTCTGCTGTGGCTCACTTTTTATACACAGAGGCCCTCGCAGTCTCGCTGGCATTCGAAAGTCCATGGACGAAGTGGGCCAGCCTCGGCTTCTGCTATAGCCCACCTGCTTAGGTTTTTTCCGCTGGATCGATCTTGGCGCCTGCCTTCGGCGGTTATTTAGGGCTGCTCGCGCCTATTTCGCCCAGGAGGCCCTCGCAAAGTCTCAAGCATTCCGAGTCCCGGACGGTTGGCTACAGCCCCACCCTGCATGAGTAGTCCACCTGTCGCTTTTTTCCGCTGGATTTAACTTGTCATTCCGCCCGCTCGGCGGTTATTTTTGGTTCGCTTGTCTGTGGCCTAGTTTTGGCACACAGAGGCCCCTCGCAAAGTCTCGCGGCATTCTGAGCCGGGCGGACAAAGTGGGCCAGCCCCACCCCCCAAGGCTATAGCCCACCCGGTTTTGTGGCCTGTTTCCGCTGGACGAAGTTGGCCTCGCCTTGGGCGGTTATTTTTGCTGCTTTGGGGCAGGCTAATTTTTTGTACATCGGAGGTCCTCGCAGTCTCACAGACCTCCCGAGTCCGGCGGATTTGGGCTAGCCCCACCTCGAACGCTTATAGCCCACCTGCTTTTAGGGCCTTTTTTCCGCTGGATTAACTTGGCGCTTCCTGGCGAAGATTTTTGCTGGCTTTGCTCAAGCCTATTTTTGGCACACGAGGTCCCTCGCAGTCTCGCGAGCATTCAAGTCCGGCGGACGAAGGGGCCAGCCCCACCCCCAAGGCTATAGCCCACCTGCTTTTTTTTTTCCTTGGATTTAATCAGCCTTGCGCTGGCGTAATTTTGGCTGCTGCTGCCTATTTTTGGCACACGGAGGCCCTCAGAGTCTCAAGGCCATTCCGAGTCCCAAGTGACGGGGCCAGCCCACCTGCCAAGGCTATAGCCCACCTGCTTTGGTGGCCTTTTTCCCGCTGATCTAACTTGTCGCCTGCCTTCAGGCGGTTATTTTTGGCTTTGGTCATGCCTATTTTACACACGGAGGCCCTCGCAGTCTCACGGCGCTCCGAGTCCGGTGATCAAGTGGGCCAGCCCCACCCGGCCAAGGCTATAGCCCAATCCTGCTTTTAGGCCTTTTTCCGCTGACTAATCTTATGCCTGGCCTTCGGGCGAAGAGTTTTTGCTTAGGGTCATGCCTATTTTTGCACACGGTGGCCTCAGAATCTCACGGCAGTCCGAGTCCCATGGATTTGTTGGCTAGCCCCACCCAAGGCTATAGCCCACCCATTTTTGTGGCTTTTTTCCGCTGGACGAACTTGGCGCCTGCCTTCGGTTATTTATGTTGCTGCCTATTTTTTGCACACGGAGGCCCCTCGCAAAGTCTCGCTACATTCCGAGTCCGGCGGATGAAGTGGGCCAGCCCCACCCCGCAAGGCTATAGCCCACCCGTTTTTGTGGCCTTTTTCCACTGCACGAACTTGGCGCCTGCCTGGGCGGTTATTTTGGCTGCTTTGGCTGGGCCTTCATTTTTTGGCACACGGAGGTCCCTCGCATAGTCCTCCGGCATTCCGAGTCCGGCGGACGAAGTCGGCCAGCCCCACACCCCAAGGCTATAGCCCACCCGTTTTTGTGGCCTTTTTCCGCCGGAAGAACTTGGCGCCCCGGCCTTCGGGCGGTTATTTTTGGGCACGGCTTTGCCCGCGGCCTATTTTTGGCACACGGAGACCACTCGCAAAGTCTCGTGGAATTCCGAGTCCGGCGCACGAAGTTGGCCAGCCCCACACCCCATGGCTATAGCCCACCCGTTTTTGTGGCCTTTTTCCGCTTGATAAATCATGCCTGCCTTCGGCGGTTATTTTTTGACTTGCCTCTGCCTATTTTTGGCACACGGTGGCCCTCAGAATCTCAACACGGCATTCCGAGTCCCGTGGACGAAGTTGGCCAGCCCCACCCCCCAAGGCTATAGCCCACCCATTTTGTGGCCTCCGCTGGACGAACTTGGCGCCTGCCTGGGGTTACTTTAAGGCCGCTTAGGTCATGCTATTTTTGGCACATCGGAGGCCCCTCGAGTCTCACAGGGCATTCCGAGTCCCGGCTGGACGGTTGGCCAGCCCCACCCCCAAGGCTATAGTCCACCTGCTTTTTAGGGCCTTTTTCCGCTGGATCTAACTTGTCGTCCCGCCTGGCGGTTATTTTGGGTTCCCGCTTGTCTGTGGCCTACTTTTTACAGAGGCCCTCGCAGTCTCAAGGCATTCGAAGTCCATGGATTTGCTGGCCAGCCTCGCTTCTAAGGCTATAGCCCACCTGCTTTTTAGTGGCCTTTTTTCCGCTGGACGATCTTGCCTGCCTTCATGTTATTTGTGCTGCTTTGCTCTCAGGCCTATTTTTGCCCAGGAGGCCTCGCAAAGTCTCAAGGCATTCCGAACCGGCGGACGGTTGGCCAGCCCCACCCCCAAGGCTATAGACCACCTGCTTGTGGCCTTTTTTCCGTGGATTTGAACTTGAGCCCTGCCTGGCGCTTGCTTTGGGGACTATTGCTCAGGAGGCCTCGCAAAGTCTCAAGGGCATTCCGAGTCCGGGGATTTGTTGGCCAGCTCACCCCCAAGGCTATAGTCCACCTGCTTTTAGGGTTTTTTCCGCTGGACGAACTTGTCGCGGCGGCCTTCGGTCGGATATTTTAGGGCGCGGCTGTCCCGTGGCCTATTTTTTTGAGACACAGAGGCCCCTCGCAGTCTCAAGGCAGTCCTGAGTCCTGGATTTGTCGGCCAGCCCCACCCCCCAAGGCAATAGACCACCCATGTTTGTGGCCTTTTTTCCGTGGATTTAACTTGGCGCCCGGGCGGCGATATTTTTGCTGCTTAGGCCAAGGCCTATTTTTATGCACACGGAGGCCCTCGCAAAGTCTCACAGTCCTGAGTCCGGGCGGATTTGCTGGCCAGCCCCACCCCACAAGGCTATAGCCCATCCGTTTTTGTGGCCTTTTTCCGCTGGAGGAACTTGGCACCCCGGTCTTCGTGCGGTTATTTTTGGGCGCGGCTTAGGCCGCGGCCTATTTTTGGCACACGGAGGTCCCTCGCAAAGTCTCCCGGCATTCCGAGTCCGGCGTACGATGTTGGACAGCCCCACCCCCCAAGGCTATACCCCACCCGTTTTTGTGGCCTTTTTCTGCTGGACAAACTTGGCGCCCCGGCCTTCGGGCGGTTATTTTTGGGCGCGGCTTTGCCCACGGCCATTTTTTGGCATACGGAGGCCCCTCGCAGAATCTCGCGGCATTCCGAGTCCGGCGGACGAAGTTGGCCAGCCCCACCCCCCAAGGCTATAGCCCACCCGTTTTTGTGGCCTTTTTCCGTGGATTTAACTTGAGCCCCCGCCTTCGGCGCTGCTTGGCTGCTGCCTATTTTTTTCGCCCAGGAGGCCCTCGCAAAGTCTCGCAGCATTCGAGTCCGGGCGGATTTAGTTGGCCAGCCCCACCCACCAAGGCTATAGTCCACCTGTTTTTGTGGCTTTTTTCCGCTGGACGAACTTGTCGCCCCGGCCTTCATGGGTTATTTTGGGTCTGCTTGCTCGCCTATTTTTTGCACACGGAGGCCCCTCGCAAAGTCTCGCGGCATTCCGAGTCCGGCGGACGAAGTGGGCCAGCCCCACCCCCCAAGGCTATAGCCCACCCGTTTTTGTGGCCTTTTTCCGCTGGACGAACTTGGCGCCTCGGCCTTCGGGCGGTTATTTTTGGGCGCGGCTTAGGCCGCGGCCTATTTTTGGCACACGGAGGCCCCTCGCAAAGTCTCGCCGCAGTCCGAGTCCGGCGGACGAAGTTGGCCAGCCCCACCCCCCAAGGCTATAGCCCACCCGTTTTTGAGGCCTTTTTCCGCTGGACGAACTTGGCGCCCCGGCCTTTGGGCGGTTATTTTTGGGCGCGGCTTTGGCCGTGGCCTATTTTTGGTACACGGAGGTCCCTCGCAAAGTCTCGCGGCATTCCGAGCCCGGCGGACGAAGTAGGCCAGCCCCACCCTCGAACGCTATAGCCCACCCGTTTTTGTGGCCTTTTTCCGCTGGACGAACTTGGCGCCCCGGCCTTCGGGCGGTTATTTTTGGGCGCGGCTTTGGCCGCGGCCTATTTTTGGCACACGGAGGTCCCTCGCAAAGTCTCGCAGCATTCGAAGTCCGGCGGACGAAGTGGGCCAGCCCCACCCCCCAAGGCTATAGCCCACCTGCTTCTGCCTCTTTCCGTGGATTTAACTTACGCCTGCTTGGCGGTATTTTGCTGCTTTGGTCGTGGCCTATTTTTGGCACACGGAGGTCCCTCGCAAAGTCTCTCGGCTTTGCGAGTCCGTCGGACGAAGTTGGCCAGCCCCACCCCCCAAGGCTATAGGCCACCCGTTTTTGTGGCCTTTTTCCGCTGGACGAACTTGTCGCCCTGGCCTTCAGGCGGTTATTTTTGGGTGCTGCTTTGGCCGCGGCCTATTTTTGGCACATGGAGGCCCCTCGC
This sequence comes from Citrus cavaleriei, assembly GCA_030448925.1. Classification (NCBI taxonomy): domain Eukaryota; kingdom Viridiplantae; phylum Streptophyta; class Magnoliopsida; order Sapindales; family Rutaceae; genus Citrus; species Citrus cavaleriei. The sequence goes on from JAUJEN010000223.1 coordinate 25,941, forward strand.
AAAGTCTCACGGCATTCCGAGTCCTGGACGGCGGGCCAGCCTCACCTCAAGGCTATAGCCCACCTGCTTTTTGTAGGCCTTTTTCCGCTGGACGCATCTTGGCGCCCGCCTTCGGGCGGAGTTTTTGGCGCGCTTATGTGGCCTATTTTTGGCACACGGTGGCCCCTCGTAAATCTCACGGCAGTCCGAGTCCGGCGGACGAAGTTGGCCAGCCCCACCCCCCAAGGCTATAGCCCACCCATTTTTGTGGCCTTTTTCCGCTGGTCGAACTTGGCGCCTGCCTGGCGTTATTTTGGTAGCGGTTTGCTGCCTATTTTTTTAGACACGGAGGCCCTCGAGTCTCAAGGTAATCCGAGTCCAGCGGATCGGCGGGCCAGCCCCACCCCCAAGGCTATAGCCCACCTGTTCAGGCCTTTTTCCGCTGATTAACTTGGCGCCTGCCTGGCATTTTTGGCTGCTTTGGCTGCCTTTTTGGCACACGGAGGCCCTCGCAAGTCTCAAGGCAGTCTGAGTCACGGGTTGGCCAGCCCCACCCCACAAGGCTATAGCCCATCCGTTTTTGTGGCCTTTTTCCGCTGGACGAACTTGGCACCCCAGCCTTCGTGCGGTTATATTTGGGCGCGGCTTAGGCCGCGGCCTATTTTTGGCACACGGAGGTCCCACGCAAAGTCTCCCGGCATTCCGAGTCCGGCGGACGATGTTGGCCAGCCCCACCCCCCAAGGCTATACCCCACCCGTTTTTGTGGCCTTTTTTCTGTTGGACAACTTACGCCTGCCTTCGGTTTTGGCGCGGCTTAACCGGCTATTTTTTATGGAGGCCCCTCGCAGAATCTGCATTCCGAGTCCCATGGACGGCCAGCCCCACCCCAAGGCTATAGACCACCTGCTTGTGGCCTTTTTCCGGTGGATCTAATCTTGCCTCTGCCTGGCGGTTATTTTTGGGCGCGGCTTTGGCCGCGGCCTATTTTCGGCCCAGGGAGGCCCCTCGCAAAGTCTCGCGGCATTACGAGTCCGGCGGACTAAGTTGGCCATCCCCACCCCTGGCTATAGTCCACCTGCTTAGGCCTTTTTTCCACTGGACGAACTTGTCGTCCCCGGCCTTCGGCAGTTATTTTGGGTTTCTACTTTGCCTGTGGGCCTATTTTTGGTACACAGAGGCCCCTCGCAAAGTCTCGCATTCGGAGTCCGGGCGGATCAAGGGCCAGCTCCCACAAGGCTATAGCCCATCCATTTTGTGGCCTTTTTTCCGTGGATCTAACTTGCACCCTGCCTTTCATGGTTATTTTGGCGCTGCTTTGGGGCCTTTTTTACACACGGAGGCCTCGCAAAGTCTCATGGCAGTCTGAGTCGGACGGGCCAGCCCCACCCCACAAGGCTACAGCCCTTCCATTTTTGTGGCCTTTTTTCCGTGGGATCTAACTTGCCTTTCAAGATTATTTTGCTGCTTGCTCAAGGCCTATTTTTTGGCCCAGGAGGCCTCGAAAGCTCTCACGGCATTCCGAGTCCGGCGGACGAAGTTGGCCAGCCCCACCCCCCAAGGCTATAGCGCACCCATTTTTGTGGCCTTTTTCCGCTGGACGAACTTGGCGCCCCGGCCTTCGGGCGGTTATTTTTGGGCGCGGCTTTGGCCGTGGCCTATTTTTGGTACACGGAGGTCCCTCGCAAAGTCTCGCGGCATTCCGAGTCCGGCGGACGAAGTTGGCCAGCCCCACCCCCCAAGGCTATAGCCCACCCGTTTTTGTGGCCTTTTTCCGCTGGACGAACTTGGCGCCCCGGCCTTCGGGCGGTTATTTTTGGGCGCGGCTTTGGCCGTGGCCTATTTTTGGTACACGGAGGTCCCTCGCAAAGTCTCGCGGCAGTCCGAGTCCGGATTGTTGGCCAGCCCCACCCCCAAGGCCAAAGCCCACCTGCTTTTGTGGCCTTTTTCCCGCTGGACTAACATGGCGCCTGCCTCGGCAGATTTTATGCTGCTTAGGCCATGCTGCCTATTTTTGTCACACGGAGGCCTCGAGTCTCAAGTAGTCCGAGTCCGCGACAAAGTCGGCCAGCCCCACTTTCTGCATATAGCTCACCTGCTTTTGTGGCCTTTTTTCCGCTGGATGAACTTACGCCTGGCCTCAAGGGCGTATTTTTGGTCGCTGCTTGTTATGCCTATTTTTGGCACACGGAGGCCCCTCGCAAAGTCTTACGGCATTCCGAGTCCGGCGGACGAAGTTGGCCAGCCCCACCCCCCAAGGCTATAGCCCACCCGTTTTTGTGGCCTTTTTCCGCTGGACGAACTTGGCGCCCCGGTCTTCGGGCGGTTATTTTTGGGCGCCGCTTTGCCCGCGGCCTATTTTTGGCACACGGAGGCCCCTCGCAAAGTCTCGCGGCATTCCGAGTCCCAAGGATTGGACAGCCTCCACCCCCAAGGCTATAGCGCACCTGCTTTTTGTGGCCTTTTTCCGCTGGATTTAACCCCATGCCTGGCTTGAAGTTATTTTGCTGGTTAGGCTGCTGCCTATTTTTGCACACGAGGCCCGCAAAGTCTCACAGTCCCGAGTCCGGCGGACGAAGTCGGCCAGCCCCACTCCCCAAGGCTATAGCCCACCCGTTTTTGTGGCCTTTTTCCGCTGGACGAATCTATACCGCCTTCGCAGTTATTTTTATGCTGCTTAGGTCAAGGCCTATTTTTTTTTTCACGGAGGCCCTCAAAGTCTCAAGGCAGTCCGAGTCCTGGCGGATTTAAGGTCGGCCAGCCCCAATTTCTGGCTATAGCCCACCTGTTTAGGCCTTTTTCCGGGGACAAACTTATGCTCTCGCCTGGGCGGCATATTTTGCTGGCTTGGGTGGCTTTTTGGCACACGAGGTCCTCGCAGTCTCTGCATTCCGAGGCACGGCGGATTTGGCCAGCCCCACCCCCCAAGGCTAGCCCACCCGTTTTTGTGGCCTTTTTCCGCTGGACGAATCCCATGCCTGCCTGGGCGGTTATTTTGGCGCCATGGTCATGGGCCTATTTTTGCTATACACACGGAGGTCCCTCAGAAGTCTCCTGCATTCCGAGTCCGCGGATTTAGCACAGCCTCACTTAAGGCTATACGCCACCCGCTTTTGTGGCTTTTTTCCGCTGGATAAACTTTGGCGCCTGCCTTCGGCGATGTTATTTTAAGCTGGCGCTGCCAAGGCCATTTTATACGGAGGCCCCCGCAGAATTCATGGCATTCCGAGCCTGGACGATTTAGTTGGCCAGCCCCACTTCAAGCTATAGACCACCTGCTTTTTGTGGCCTTTTTTCGGATGAACTTACGCTCGCCTTTGGCGATAGATGCCCAAGGCCTATTTTTATGAGGAGGCCTCGCAAAGTCTCACAGGCATTCCGAGTCCGCGGACGGTTGGCCAGCCCACCCCCAAGGCTAGTCCACCCGCTTGTGGCCTTTTTCCGCTGGATCTAATCTTGTCCCTGCCTCGGGCGATTTTTGGGCGCTGCTGGGCCTATTTTAGACAAGGAGGCCCTCGCAGTCTCAAGGCATCTGAGTCCGGGCGGACGGTTGGCCAGCCCACTCTATGGCTATAGCCCACCTGCTTTTGTGGCCTTTTTCCGCTGGATTTTATCTTGGCGCCTGCATTCGGTTATTTTTGCTGGTTCGCAGCCTATTTTTGGCACACGGAGGCCCCTCGCAAATTCTCGCAGCATTCCGAGTCCGGCGGACGAAGTCTCCCAGCCCCACCCCCCAAGGCAATAGCCTACCCATTTTGTATTTTTCCGCTGGATAACATGGCGCCTCAGTATTCGGCATGTTATTTTAAAAGGGGTTCACCAAGCCTATTTTTGGCACACGGAGGCCCCTCGCAAAGTCTCGCGGCATTCCGAGTCCGAGTCCGGCGGACGAAGTTGGCCAGCCCCACCCCCCAAGGCTATAGCCCACCCGTTTTTGTGGCCTTTTTCCGCTGGATGAACTTGGCGCCCCGGCCTTCGGGCGAAGCGCTGGCTTTGACCAAGGATCTATTTTTGGCACACGGAGGCCCTCAGAAGTCTCACAGGCGGCATTCGAGTCCGACCATGGACAAAGTTGGCCATCCCCACCGCCTAAGGCTATAGCCCACCCGTTTTTTGGCCTTTTTCCGCTGGATCATCCTAACTTGCGCCTGGCAGTTATTTTGGTCACGGCTTTCCTCATGGGCCTATTTTTTACACACACTTGGAGGCCCCTCGCAAAGTGTAGCGGCATTCCTAGTCCGGCGGATTTGGGCCAGCCCACCCCAAGGCTATAGCCCACCTGCTTTGTGGCCTTTTTCCGCTTGGATCTAACTTGCACCCCGGCCTTCAAGGTTATTTTGGTTTGGTTTTGCCCAAGGGCCTATTTTTACATGAGGCCCCTCGCAAAGTCTCATGGCATTCCAAGTCCAAGGCCGGCTGACGAAGTTGGCCAGCCCCACCCCCCAAGGCTATTGCCCACCCGTTTTTGTGGCCTTTTTCCGCTGGACGAACTTGGCACCCCGGCCTTCGGGCGGTTATTTTTGGGGCTTGGTTTTGCGCGCGGCCTATTTTTGGCACACGGAGGCCCCTCGCAAAGTCTCGCGGCATTCCGAGTCCGAGTCCGAGTCCGGCGGACGAAGTTGGCCAGCCCCACCCCCCAAGGCTATAGCCCACCCGTTTTTGTGGCCTTTTTCCGCTGGACGAACTTGGCGCCCCGGCCTTCGGGCGGTTATTTTTGGTCGCTTTGCTCAAGGCCTATTTTTTGGTAAACGGAGGCCCTCACAAAGTCTCCGCATTCGAAGTCCCATGGTCGGGTCAAGCAGCCCACCTTTTTTTGGCCTTTTTCCGCAGATCTAATCCAGCGCTGCCTTCGGGCGTTATTTTGGTGCGGCTTTTCCTGCGCGTATTTTTGGCACGGAGGCCCTCAATGTCTCAAGCTGCATTCCGAGTCCGCGGATTTAGTTGGCCAGCCCCACTTCTGCCAAGGCTATAGCCCACCTGCCAGTGGCCTTTTTCCGCTGGACGAATCTTGCCCGCCTCAAGTTATTTCTGGGCGGGGCTTTGTCCTGCGTTTCTATTTTTTTGGACACGGAGGCCCTCAGAAAGTCTCAAGGCATTCGAGTCCGGGCGGATTTAGTTGGCAGCTGCACTTCAAGGCTATAGCCCACCTGCTTTTGGTATTTTTCATTGGACGACTTAAGGCCCCTGCCTCGTAATTTTGGCTGGTTTTGACTGTGGGCTTATTTTGGAACATGGAGGCCCCTTGCAAAGTCTCGCGGCATTCCGAGACCGGCCGAGAAAGTTGGCCAGCCCCACCCCCCAAGGCTATAGCTCCACCATTTTTGTCAGGCCTTTTTTCCGCTAGATTAACTTGTTTCCTGGCGTCAAGGGTGGGCGGTTATTTTTATACAAGTTTTGGCCACGGCCTATTTTTGGCACAGAGGGCCCTCGGAAAGTCTCGTGGCATTCCGAGTCCGAGTCCGGTGGACTAAGTTGGCCAGCCCCACCCCCCAAGGCTATAGCCCACCTGGGATTTTAGGCTTTTTTCCGCTGGATCTTGGCGCCCCGCCCTTCGGGCGGTTATTTTTGGGCTCTGCTTTTGACTGTATTTTTTTATACATGGAGGCCCTCTCGCAGTCTCAAGGCATTCCTTAGTCCGCGGACAAAGTTGGCCAGCCCCACCCCCAAGGCTATAGCCCACCTGATTTTTAGGCCTTTTGTCCGCTTAGATTTAACTTACGCCTGGGCGGCGGAAATATTTTTGCGCTTTGGCCACGGCCTATTTTTGGCTCACTGAGGGACATCGAAAAGTCTCGAGGCATTCAGAGTCCGAGTCCTGGGATTTGTTGGCCAGCCTCCCCTTTCTAGGCTATAGCCCACCTGATTTTGTAGGCCTTTTTTCCGCTGGACGCAATCTTACCCGCCTTTCAAGGGCGGTTATTTTTGGGTTCGCTTTTTGACTGTGGGCTCTATTTTTATATTATGGAGGCCCTCTGCAAAGTCTCAAGCATTAAGAGTCCGGCGATCTGTTGGCCGCCCCACCCTCAAGGCTATAGCCCACCTGCTTTTTAGTGGCCTTTTTTCCGCTGGATCTTACGCCCCCCTTCGGGCGTTATTTTGGGCTCGCTTTGACTGCGGGCCTATTTTTATACATGGAGGCCTCGCAAAGTCTCAAGGGTATTCCTAGTCCGGCGGATGTTGGCCAGCCCCACCCCTGGGCTATAGCCCACCCGATGGCTTTTTTCCGCTAGATATGCCGGGCTAAGGGCTATTTTTGCGCTGGCTTTTGCCTGCAGCCTATTTTTTTGGCATACAAGGCCCTCGCAAAGTCTCAAGCTGCATTCCGAGTCCGCAGACGGTTGGCCAGCCGCACTCTAAGGCTACAGCCCACCTGCTTTGTGGCCTTTTTCAGCTGGATTTAACTCCATGCCTGGGCGTTATTTTACGCTGCTTTGGCCACGGTCTATTTTTTTATGGATAGAGGGCCTCGTAATGTCTCGAGGCATTACGAGTCCGAGTCCGTGGACGGTTGGCCAGCCCCACCCCAAGGCTATAGCCCACCTGCTTGTGGCCTTTTTCCGCTGGATCTGTCTCGCCTGCCTGGCGGTTATTTTTGGGCGCGGCTTTGCCCGTGGCCTATTTTTGGCACACGGAGACCCTCGCAAAGTCTCGCGGCATTCCGAGTCCGGCGGACGAAGTTGGCCCGCCCCACCCCCCAAGGCTATAGCCCACCCGCTTTTGTGGCCTTTTTCCGCTGGACGAACTTGGCGCCCCGGCCTTCGGGCGGTTATTTTTACGCGCAGCTTTGGCCACGGTCTATTTTTGGCGGACAGAGGGCCCTCGTAATGTCTCGAGGCATTCCGAGTCCGAGTCCGGTGGACGAAGTTGGCCAGCCCCACCCCCCAAGGCTATAGCCCACCCGTTTTTGTGGCCTTTTTCCGCTGGATTAATCTTGCCTGCCTTCGGGCGGTTATTTTTGGGTTTGCCTTTGACTGCGTGGCCTATTTTTTTCACACGGAGACCCTCGCAAAGTCTCGCGGCATTACGAGTCCGGGCGGATTGGCTAGCCCCACCTCCTCAAGGCTATAGCCCACCTGCTTTTTAGGCCTTTTTTCCGCTTGGATTAATCTTGGCGCCTGCCTTCGGGCGGTTATTTTACGCCCGCTTGTTCAAGGGGCCTATTTTTACACGGAGGCCCTCGCAGTCTCATGGCATTCTAGTCCGCGGATGGACGAAGTTGGCCAGCCCCACCCCCATAGGCTATTGCCCACCTGTTTTTGTGGCCTTTTTGCGCTTGTCGAACTTGCCTGCCTGGTGGAAAGTTATTTTGCTATGCCCGCTGCCTATTTTTTACACGGAGGTCGCCAGAACTCTCACCATTCTGAGTCCACAAAGTTGGCCAGCCCCACCCCCCAAGGCTATAGCCCACCCGTCTTTGCGGCCTTTTTCCCACTGACTAACTTACGCCCAGCCTTCGGGCGGTTATTTTTGGGCGTGGTTGTGCCAGCGGGCTATTTTGGCACACGGAGGCACCTCGCAAAGTCTCGCGCCATTCCGAGTCAGGCGGACGAAGTTGGCCAGCCCCACCCCCCAAGGCTATAGCCCACCCGTTTTTGTGGCCTTTTCCCGCTGGGATTTAATCTTGGCGCCTGGCTCAAGTTTTTTTGGCTGCTGGCTGTGCTCATGGCCCTATTTTTGGCACACGGAGGCCACTCAATGTCTCAAGGGCCATTCTGAGACCGGCGGGATCTGTTGGCCAGCCCCCCCCCCCCGGCTATCGCCCACCCATTTGTGCCCTTTACGCTGGGATTAACATGGCGCCTGCCTTCAGGCGCTTATTTTTGCTGGCTATGCTCAAGGGTCTATTTTTACGAGGCAGCCTGCAGAAGTCTCACACATTCCGAGTCAGGCGGACGGTTGGCCAGCCCCCACTGCTCAAGCTATAGCCCACCTGCTTTTTGTGGCCTTTTGCGCTGGATCTAACTTGGCCCTGCCTTCGGCGGTGTTATTTTTGCTGGCCAGCCTGCTTGCCTATTTTTACACACGGAGGCCACTCAAACTCTCGCCATTCCGAGTCCCATGGACAGTTAAGCCCCACCTCAAGGCTATAGCTCCACCTGCTTTTGTAGGCCTTTTTTCCGCTGGACGATCTTACGCCTGGCTCGGGTCGGTAATTTTGGTGGCTGTGCCCTGCCTATTTTTGCACTGAGGCTTGCTCGCAAAGTCTCGCGCCATTCGAAGTCCGGGCGGATCGGTTGGCCAGCCCCACCCCCCAAGTCTATAGCCCACCCGTTTTTGTGGCCTTTTTCCGCTGGACGAACTTGGCGCCCCGGCCTTCGGGCTGTTATTTTTGGGCGCGGCTGTGCCCGCGGCCTATTTTTTGCACACGGAGGCGCCTCGCAAAGTCTCGTGCCATTCCGAGTCCGGCGGACGAAGTTGGCCAGCCCCACCCCCCAAGGCTATAGCCCACCCGTTTTTGTGGCCTTTTTCCGCTGGACGAACTTGGCGCATTCTTCGGGCTGTTATTTTTGGGCGCGGCTTTGCCCGCGGCCTATTTTTGGCACACGGAGGCCCCTCGCAAAGTCTCACAGCATTCCGAGTCCGGCGGACGAAGTTGGCCGGCCCCACCCCCCAAGGCTATAGCCCAATTCCTGCTTTTGTGGCCTTTTCTCTGGATCTAATTAGGCGCCTGCCTTCAAGTTATTTTTGGCGCTGCTTTGCCTGCAGCCTATTTTTTTTTCACACGGAGGCCGCTCGCAGAAGTCTCCAGACGAGTACGGCAGACGGTTGGCCAGCCCCACTCCCCAGTGCTAGGCTATAGCCCACCTGCTTTTGTGGCCTTTGGCGCTGGACGAATGCCCCCGGCCTTCTGGTGAAGTTATTTTGGCTATGGGGCTGTGCCCTGCCTATTTTTACACGGAGGCAAACTCACACATTCCGAGTCCCGGAGTTGGCCAGCCCCACCCCTGCTATAGCCCACCGCTTTTTAGGCCTTTTTTCCTTCATTGGATCTAACTTGCCTCTGCCTTCGGGCGGTTATTTTGCAGCCTGCGCCTATTTTTGGCATCGCTGAGGCAACTCCGAATGTCTCGTGCCATTCCGAGTCCAGCGGACGAAGTTGGCCAGCCCCAACCACAAGGCTATAGCCCACCGGTTTTTGTGGCCTTTTTCCGCTGGATCTAACATGGCTTCCGCCTCAGGCGGTTATTTTTGACGCTGGCTATGCTCTATTTTTGGCACACGGAGGGTGCTCGCACATTCCGAAGTCTCACTATTCGAGTCCGCGGATTTATGGCTGCCAGCTCCAACTCTCAAGGTTATATCCCACCTGCTTTTTGTGGCCTTTTTCCGTGGACAATTAGCTCTCCGCCTTCACGGTTGCTGGATTTTTAAGGCGGCTGTTCATGGCCTATTTTGGCACACGGAGGCCACTCAATGTCTCAAGGCCATTCCGAGTCCAGCGGGATTTGGGCCAGCCCCACCCCCTCAAGGCCTCTAGCCCAATCTGCTTTTGTGGCCTTTTTCCATTGGATTTAACATAAGTGTTATTTTTGGCGCTGCTTTGCTCATGCCTGCATTGCACATCTAATCCTATGAGCGCAAAGTTCCTCAAAGCAGAACTCTCGGTCAGGGCGGATTTTTCCGCTGGCGCAGCCCCACCCCAATTTGATAGCTCACCCATTCTTGGCTGCCCTGTTCCCCAGGCTTTTGCGCTTGGACTTAACGTGGGCGCCTCGCCTGGTGGTTACTTTTTGGCTTGCAGTTATTTTTGCGCTGCTCATTTTTGGCACACGGAGGCTAATCGAACTCAAGGCCATTCCGAGTCCATGTTGGCCAGCCCTTAATTTCAAGGCTATAGCCCACCTGCTTGGGCCTTTTTTCCGCTGGATTTTAATTGGCGCCCGGCCTCAGGCGCGGTTATTTTTAGCACGGGTTGTCTCATGCTGCTATTTTTGGTGACAGGAGGTCGCCTGCAGTCTCCCTCATCTGAAGTCAGGCGGGATTTGGCCAGCCCCACCCCCCAAGGCTAGCCCACCCACAGTGGCCTTTGCGCTGGACTTAACTTGGCGCCTGCCCTTGGCGTATTTTAAGGGCTGAGCCCGCTGCCTATTTTTGGCACACGGAGGCCGCTCGCAAACTCTTGCCCCATACCGAGTCCGGCGGACAAAGTTTGCCAGCCCCACCCCGCAAGGCTATAGCCCACACGGTTTTGTGGCCTTTTTCCGCTGGATTTAACTTGACGCCTTCCGGCTGGCAAGTAGTTATTTAGGCTGGATGCTGAGCCTATTTGTCGACAATGAGGCCGCCTCAGAAGTCTCACGCCATTCCGAGTCCGGGGCGGACGGCGGGGCCAGCTCCACCCCAAGGCTATAGCCCACCAGCTAGGCCTTTTTTCCTCTTGGACGGTCTTACGCCACGGCCTTCGGGCGGTTATTTTTTGGCGCGGCTGTGCCCGCTGCCTATTTTTGGCACACGGAGGCTGCTCATGAAACTCGGCCGTCGTGAACAGCTATTCCGAAGTCCGGTGGATGTTGGCCAGCCCCACCCCCCAAGGCTATAGGCTCAATTGCTTTTTGTGGCCTTTTTCCGCTGGATCTAACTTGGCACCCCTGCCCACGGCGGTTATTTTCTTACGCTGGTTGTGCCCACGGCCTATTCATGGCACACTTGAGGAGGCCGCCGTGATAGTCTGTGCATACTCCGAGTCCTGGGGGACGAAGTTGGCCAGCGCCCCACCCCCAAGGCTATAGCCCACCTGTCTTAGGTGATTTTACATGCGCTGATCTAACTTCTTATACTGCCCACGGCTCGGTATGGGAAATATTTTTAAGGCCACAGGCTCATGCTGCCTATTTTTGCACATGGTCGGAGGCTGCTCAAGAATATTCCGAGTCATGGATTTGCTTGCCAGCCCTACCCCAAGGCCATAGTCAATCTGCTCTTGTGGCCTTTTTATGCTTGACTAATGTGGCGCCTCCTGGCCTCGGCGGAAGTTATTTTGGCATGCTACAGCTCATGTCTATTTTTGCACACGGAGGCTAATCAGAACTCTCGCTACTTGACCTCGAGTCCGCGATGTTGGCCAGCCTCATCCCTGGGCTTATAGCCCACCTGCTGAAAATTTTTTTCCTGGATCAACTTGAGCCTGCCTCAGGCTGTTATTTTGGCACGGCTGTCTCTCACGCCTATTTTTTGCACACGGAGGTCGCCCAGAAAGTCTCCTGTCATTCAGCTGGTGGATCGGGTTGGCCAGCCCCACCTCTGAAGGCTATAGCCTAATCTGCTTGTGGGCCTTTTTGCTTGGACGGTCTTGGCGCCTCTGGTCAAGGTTATTTTGCTGAAGCAGTTCTGGCTTGCCTATTTTACATTGATGGAGGTTGCTCGTGAACTCGCGCCATTCCGAACCGGCGGACGGTTGGCCAGCCCAGCCCCCAAGGCTATAGCCCACCTGTTTTGTGGCTCTTTTTCCTGATTGAACTTGATACTCAAGGCTCGGGTAGTTATTTTAGGCGCTGATGTCAGTATTTTATTTGTCGACACGGAGGTCGCCGCCACAAGTTTCACGCCATTCCAGTCCGGGCGGACAAAGTTGGCCAGCCCCACCTCAAGGCTATAGCCCACCGCGAGTTTTTTCTCGGCTGGACTTAATATGGCGCTCGGGCTCAGGTTATTTTTGGCGCTGGGTTGTGCCTGGTCGCGGCACACGAGGCCGCCGCAAAGCTCTCACGCTATTCCGAAGTCAGGCGGATTTGTTGCCAGCCCCACTTTCTGCGGCTATAGCCCACCTGCTTTGTGGGCTCTTTTGGCGCTGACGAACTTACGCGCCGCCTTCGGCGGTTATTTTTGGGGGCGGCTGTGCCCGCGGCCTATTTTTGGCACACGGAGGCTGATCGCAAACTCTCTCGCCATTCCGAGTCCGGCGGATGTTACTGTGCCTCACCCCGCAAGGCTATAGCCCACACGTTTTTGTGGCCTTTTTCCGCTGGATCAACTTGCTTCGCCGGGTGTTATTTTAGGCGCTGGATGCCGCAGCTTATCGAGTCAGACACTTGCGCCGCCGCAGTCTCACGCCATTCTGAAGTCCGGGCGGACGGCGGGCCACCCACCCCTAAGGCTATAGCCCACCCACAGGGTCTTTTTTCCGCTGGATTTGAACAAGCCACGGGCTTCGGTGGCGGTGTTATTTTGGCGCTGGCTGTGCCCGCTGCCTATTTTGCACACGGAGGTCAGCCAAGAACTTCATACATTCCGAGTCCGGGTGGACAGTTGGCCAGCCTCCACCCCAAGGCTATAGCCCACCATGCTTGTGGCCTTTTTCCGCTGGACGGTCTTGGCACCTCGGGTCACGGGCGTGTTTGGCTTTGGGCGCTGCCAGCCCACGGCCCATTCATGGCACACGGAGGTCAGCTTCGCAGTTCGCCATTCGAGTCCGGCGGACAAAGCTGGCCAGCCCCACCCCCCAAGGCGATAGCCGACCTGCTTAGGGCATTTTTGCTGGACGAATCTGGCGCCCACGGGCCTTCGTAAGGGAAAGAGTTTTATGGCCAGCCCATGCCTATTTTTACACACGGAGGTCAGCCAGAACTCTCGCTGCTTATTCCAGTCCGTGGATGAAGTTGGCCAGCCCCACTTCCCCAGGCTATCAGCCAATCTGCTTTTTGTATTTTTCCGCTGGGATTGGTCTTGGCGCCCTGACCTTCATGATTTTGGGCGCCGCTGTACTCATGCCTATTTTTACCACACGAGGGTGCTCAGAAAAGTCTCATTATTCCGCAGGTTCGGCGGATTTGTTTGCCAGCTCTAATTCTGCAGTCACTATAGCCCACCCGCTGTGGCCTTTTTCCGCCACAACTTGGCGCCCGGCTCATAGTGCTTTTGTGCCGGATGTGCTGCAGCCCATTTGTCACAAGACGGAGGCCGCTTAAAGTCTCACAGCGCCATTACAGTCCGCGACGGTTGGCGAGGCCCACCCCTGCTACAGGATCCATCTGCTTTTGTGGCCTTTTTCCGCTGAAGAACTTACGCCCAGCCTTACGGATGCTGCCTTGCCCAAGGGCCTATTTTGCACATTTGAGGTGCTCTCACAAAGTCTCTGTCATTCCTGAGTCCTGGGCGGATTTAAGTTGGCCAGCCCCACCCCCTACTACTATGGAGCTCTTACCCGCTTTTTTATGGCTGATTTTAACTTGCACCCCATGTCAAGAAAGAGATATTTTGCTGCTGATGTGCCGTATTTATTTGTCAGACACGGAGGCCGCAAAGTCTCGGCCATCTGAGTCCGCGGATTTGCTGGCTGCTCTAATTTCCCAAGGCTATAGTCCACCTGCTTTTGGTGGACCTTTTCCGCTGGATCTATCCTGGCGCCTCCCGGCCTTCGGGCTGGTAATTTTTATGCCGGTTGTGCCTGGGCGGCCCATTTTGTATATTGACTTAGAGGGTGCTCAGAAGTCTCATGCCATTCCCGAGTCCCATGGATTGTTATTGGCCCACCCCCCAAGGTTATGTCCCACCTGCTTTAGGCCTTTTTCCCATTGGATTTAACTTGGCTCGCCTTTCGGTGGTTATTTTGCGCGCTAAAGGCTACGACCTATTCTTATATTGACGAGGCCGGCCAAGAAAGTCTTTGCTACTATTCGAGTCTCATGAACGGAAATATTACCCACTTCTGTTATAGCCTGGCCTGCTGTGGCTTTTTCCACGGATTTAATCTTGCTTCGCCTTCAGGGCGGTTATTTTGCCATGTTTCGGGCGACATATTTTTTACATAGCTGGAGGCTGCCGTAAAAGTCTTCAAGGCCATTCCGGAAGTCCGGCGGACGGTTGGCCAGCCCCAATTTCAAGGGCTATAGCTCACCTGCTTTGCGGGTTTTTCCGCAGGATCTAACATGGCGCCTGCCTTTCAGGCGGCGACTTTGGCACGGTTGTTCCGCGCTCTATTTTTTTTTACATCGCCGGAGGTCAGCTTAAAGTCTCCCGTCATTCCGGAAGTCAGGCGGACGGTTGGCCAGCCCCATCCCCTGCTACAGCTCACCTGTTGCGGGCTTTGCATCGATAACTTTGGCGCTTCGCCTTCGGCGGTTGTTTTATGCTGGCCAGCCGGGCTATTTGGCTCCTTGCAGACGGAGGCCGCCGCAACCTCTTGCTCCCATTCCCGAGTCCCGCGACAAAGTTGGCCAGCCCCACCACCTGCGCTATAGGCCCACCCGCTTTTGTGGCCTTTTTCCACCGGATTAATCCTGGCATGCCTCTCGCCTTAAGATTATTTTTGCTGCTGTGCCGGCGGCCTAGTTTTGGCACACGGAGGCTGCTCGCAAACTCTCGCGCCATTCCGAGTCCGGGCGGACTGGGTTGGCTGCCTAACCCCCAAGGCTATAGCACACTTGTTTTTGTGGCCTTTTTCCGCTGGATTTAACGTGACGCTCGCCTTTTAAGTGTTATTATTTTTGGCGCTGCTGTGCTCATGATTATTTTTACACGAGGTTGCCGCGAAAGTTCGCTTATTGGCGAACTGGGGATTTGCTGGCTAGCCGCCTAATTTCAAGGCTATAGCCTCCTGCTTTGTGCCTTTTTCCGCTGGATTTAATCTCTAAGGCCCCGCCTTCGGGGTTATTTTAAAAGTGCTCTGCCCAGCCTATTTTTGCATTACCGGAGGCTCTCTCTTCAAAGTCTCATACATTCGAACTGCGGATTAGTACAGCGCCTAATTTGTAGTTATAGCCCACCCGCTTATGCTGTTTTTTCCGCCATGGTTAGCGCCTGCCTCTTCGGGTGGTTATTTTGGGAGCGGTTGTGTCTGCTGCTTATTTTTTGACACGGAGGCCGCCTCCCAGTCTCAAGGCCACTCCGGGAACCGGCGGATTTGGCAGCCAGCCTCCCAATTTCAAGGCTATAGCCCACCTGCCAGGCCTTTTTCCGCTGGATTTGGCTTACAGTCTCTGCCTGGCGAAGAGTTTATGGCGCTGCTGTGCTCAGCGGCTCTATTTTTTGGGACATGTAGGCAGCTCGCAGTTCACGCTTATCTCCCGAGTCTCGGCTGACGGGTTCGCCACGCTTACCCTCAAGGCTATAGCCAACAGCCAGGGCCTTTTCCGCTGGACGAACATGGCGCCCCGGCCGTCGGGTGGTTAATTTTGGGCGCGGCTGTGCCCGTGGCCTTTTTTTGGCCCACGGAGGCCTCTCAAAAAGTCTCGCCATCTGAACAAGTGGATTAAGTTGGCTGTGCCCCACCCCCAAGGCTATAGCCCACCACAGGGCCTTTTTCCGCTGGATCATCTCTTGGCGCCCCTGCCTTCAAGATGAGGGCGTTGCAGCTCAAGGCCTATTTTTAAGTACGTAGGCAGCTCGCAGTCTCATGCTTATTCCGGAGTCTCAGGATTGTTCGCTAGCCAATTTCCCCACATCGAGGCCTTTTTCCGCTGGACGCATCTCATGCCTTCAGGCCTTTCTCGAGTGGTTATTTTGGCGCTACAGTTCGCGCTCTACTTTTTATTAACGGATGTTGCCAAAGTCTTCGTGCTATTGCGATTTTACAGTCCGCGGATTTAGGTTGCCAGCCTACCCCAAGGTTATAGCCCACCCTCGCTTTTGTGGCCTTTTCCTCACGGATCTAACTTGGGCGTGCCCCGGCGTCTGGTGGTTATTTCTTGGGGGCGCGGTTATGTCTCATGCTCATTTTTTAAGTGCCATCGGAGGTCGCTTTCGCAGTCTTCGCTTTCATTCCGAGTCCGCGATTTGCCAGCCCCACCCCCAAGGCCATAGCCCATCTGCTGGTGGCCTTTTTCCACTGGATCAACGAGGTGCTGCAGGTAGAAAGAAGCAGAATCGGATTAACCTAGTAATACGTAATCTGAACGAAGTATACTGAT
>JAUJEN010000224.1:0-61140 GCA_030448925.1 Citrus cavaleriei
AAGTTATTACAGTATTGCTAAGGTTAATCCATTCTGCTTTTCACCAATGCAGCACCTTTTGATTTGAAATGGCCAAAGGAGAGTAAATATATGTTGGCTGTCTAGAATCTGTCAAAATGAGAGGAGAAGTTTTAGATTACATCAAGGTTTATATTTTGTTAATGCATATATATTATGCATGAAGTTAAATAAATTACATTATATAATAATTTTAAAATAAATGCATATGATAAATATGCATTAATTAGGTGTAACATTTATAATGTGTTTTAAAATTTCTCAAATCAAAGATCACGGAGTATGCAAATGCAAATAGTTGACGACGAAAGAACAAATCGTTATTTTATAGTTACAAATTTTATTACCAAAAGATTTGAAGTGCTATATGGAGGAAAATCATCGCTCATTGTTATAACTTTCATGATTCGGAGTCCACTTGAAGCTTCCTCATTCTTTGCTCTCTTTTTTTCCTCTTCAAACTATAGTCGATTTATTCAATTGAAAGTCACGATAAAAAATTCTAAAAACGCTCTTTAATATTTTCTTATTAAGTCGACATGGCAAAGGGACATATGCAAAGTTTGAATGCTGCTGATATAAAGAGATATATACAAGTTGGTTGCTTCTTGAATTTGTATAGATTAGGATGAGAAAATTTTAAATACATTAGCATATTATATTTAATTATCACATATATGCTATGTATAGTTTTATTAAATATGTTTGATGTGTTCTAAAATCACTAATTGAGACAAATGGAATATGTTAAAAGCACCCAAGAGATGGATGTATGTAAAGGATAAATTGTCATCTCTCTGTCTCTTAATTGATATCGGGCTGCCTACTGAGAGACAGATAAAATTGTAAAAAAATGTTCTTTATAACATTTTTCTTGTCGAAGTTGACCCAAAGCAAAGGGAAATTTGTAGAGTTTGAATGGCCAAAAGATAAGCAAAGAGTATATAAAATGTTGGTTTCTCAGAATTTGTAGAATTTCGAGGAGAAAATTCTAAAATAGGTATTATATCTAATTAATACATATGTGCTATGTGTAGTTTACTAATATAATTATTAATTATATGGTGACTAAAAAAACACATATAATATATATGTATTAATTAAGTAATACCTTTGAAGTCGCCTAAAATTCTCAAATAAAGAATAGATAGAGTATAAAATATGTAAATAGATGGATCAACATAAAGGATAAAAATTATTATTTTGTAGTTACAAATTCTTTATTACAAAATTTCCATGCTATAGATTCTAATAAAATAAATTATTGGTAAAGATATAAATAACTCTTTTCATGGCACAGAGTTCTACTTTCTGAAATCAGTATTCCCTTTCCTTCTCCCCCCTCTCTTCTTCTTCGTGTGTAAACTGGCGTCTTATTTAATTGAAATACAAGATAAAAAATTATATGTGTCTATTTAACATTTTTCTGTCAAGTTGATTCCGGTGCGACACGTGGAGTTTTGAATGGCCACAGACATATGTAAATATATATATGATGGCTGTTTAGAATTTATAGAAATTAGAGGATGAATTCTAGCACATTAAAGGTATTATATCACCAATGCATGTATTATGTATAATTTAATTAAATATAATTAATAATTATATGGAATGCACATGATATAAGGTATTATATATACATAGATTTCTGAATGAAATCGTTGTCGAGCAAAAAGGTGTATAATAACTTTATCGGCAATGATTTTCTAACTTGATTCTTTATCAGTCCACTGGAAAGGTCAAATTTCTTTTCAACTCCAAAGCACATTATGATGGTAAGAAGTGATTACAATCAATTGTTATATATGTGCTTCAGAATTTGGAATCTTTAATAGTTATAATTACTTTGTATCAACCTATCTCACGGGTCAAGTTAACTCTGATAGAACTTTCGAATGTTGAAGCTTATAACTAATAATTTGAAATTCAATTATATTACTTATTTTTTATTTCAGTTCACCGTATAATTTAAAATGATACCAAAATGTAAGGAAAAAAAGAATACATAGTTTTTATAATTATTTATTTAATATTTTATTTTAGTAATATCATGCTAGTTTTATTTCTGAAGCCAATTTAATTGAATTTTAATGTGAAGTCATTAATTATCTACCCTTAAATTTAAAACAAAGAGTTAGATATTAGCATTTAGTTTTATGTCAAATTTTTAACTTGAGACAGCCTACCTATTTTATTAATTATTTTAATTATTTATAAATTTGAAAACCATCTTGAATTTATAGGAAAATTTTAAACATTTAATATTTTAGAATTTGTATACAATAGGAGTTTATTAATAACAAACCTTATACATCCTGTAATTGTTCAATCCTCCTGCCTGCCTTCCCTATATAACGGGGACAAGTGCCAAACGATCACCGACTCTCAGCTTCCTTTATGTAATAGCCTTCTCTTGTTTTGCGTACGTAACTCTTCTTTGTTTATGTTCGATGAAAATGGCGCTGGAAAGGAAGCTGAAAATCGAAATCAAGAAAATAGAGAAGCAAAAAAGCGAGAATGGTTACTTTTCAAACGACGATAAGGCCTTTTCAAAAAAGCCTCAAGAATACGCTTAACATCACCGGCTCTCAGATCGCCGTTCTTGTTTTCTCACCGGCTGGGCAACCCGTGTACGTTCATGGGTCACCTTCATTTGACGCTGCTACGGATAAATTCTGAGCGTTAACGGCGGCGCAAGCAGCAGTGGCTGCTGGTGTCCATCACAATGAAGCCGATGTGTGCCATGGATTCATGGTTTTGGAAGACAAGATCAAACGGTGTCGAGCATGGAGGATTTGTTTATGGTGAATAAGGAGTTGGAGGAAGTGGGAGGAGTGAAGGTTTTGTAGAGATTTAAGCATATTGAAGAAGACGAATTCGTCACTTCGTTCAATTGTTGATTCAATTTTGATGCTGGACATTAATTAAATTAGAGCTATTTCGATCAACTGACAGTTGATCAAGATCTTTTTTTTACTTTTTCCGTTGGGTATATAGTTTACATTAGGAGATTTTTAGGCTTACAAAAATGAATTTTTTTTAGGCTTACAACTGTAAAGTACTAAACCCTTTCACAAGTTAATTACCTACAATTTGGCAGCAGTAGTGTCTTTTGCTTTATTATCGACCTTGGGTAAATTTTGCACAAACTCGCAAGGAAAGAAACAAATACGTTTATCATTAGAATTATTTTGAAATTAGAAGTTTCTAATATTATAAACCCAATGTTTGAGATTTGACTGATTATGTGGAAATTACTATTAGACTACAGAGCCTTAATTTTGAAGATGAGGCTGGAATATGAAATATAAACCTAAAAAAAAAAGGTAGCTGTAACTACATCAAAGAAAGGTTAAAAGAAGTTGATGGAAACAAATGCAACTCCAAATTCATAACCAAAACGGTTCTGCCTAGGTATAAGTGGTTGGTAGAAGTTGGCAATGAATGGCCCATTTGGCAAAAGTGGGGGACATCTCAGGTGAAAAGGTATCAAAGGTAAATGGCAAATGAACTGAAACGATATGATAATGCATGTTCATTAACTGGCTCATGGACTTACAAAATGTGACCTATGTGTTCATTAATTGGTTTATACTAACTTGTTATTTGTTATTAAACAAATAACAAAGCTAATATGTTAGATCATGCGTGCTTTTTGTGCTTTCTGGTTTGATTATTATTCTTTAAAGAAAAAGGATCATTTGTTGTTTTTGTGATCACTTAGTTTCTACATATCTCAGTTAAGAAAATAGAATGGAGTCTTCTAAGGTTTTGAAATTAAATTGGTATTTTGTTTGATTAAGTTATTGTGAGGTTTTTGAGATTTTTGTTACTTTATGCTGTGAATGGATGAGTTTATAGATTCTTAAGTCAGACAATTGTTTGATGAATTGTCTAAAAGAAAAGAATTTGTGCTTTGCTTCACTAATTGTGGCCTAGAAATTATTACTGTATGGAAGTATTTCAATCCGTAGTTGATTTCACATTAAGAAAAATATCTCAATTGAATGAATACTTATGTTGGTTTTTGCTTCATCAATCTAGTAGCAATGAATCCTCTTATATATGCATATAATAGAGGCAAAAATGAAAAAATATTCCACAAAAATTCCGTAAATGGTATTCTAATAATTTCGTTCTGGTGTTCAGTTTATTTCATTTCTAATAATGCATTTACTATCATAAAAGAAGACAAAATGGCCAGGCACTCTGATACAGCTAGCTGCTCCCATCATGATCCTGCCTCAAACAATCAGCCTCTGAAACTTATCATCATGTGAGTCGCCAGATTAATTATCATTCAGTTGCTAATATATTTATCACCCTTGTTAACAGTTAATATAAGTATTGGTAGAAAGTGTTTTCTACTGCAGGTTGAAACTACATCAGCCCAGGAACCAGTAACCCATATATGCACATGACACAAATCTGGATTACAGGAAGAAAATTATACAAGAAATCAGAAAAGAAACAAAAGAAATTTCAGCACCCTCTGAATATACTTCACATTTGAGTCACTATGTTGAACATAATAATGTTCACTGCTGATCATCATACAGAAAGCAGACAGAATATCGTCAGATCATAAGAGAGGCAAACCTGGAAAATGAGATAAAACCTTTTAATTGGTAACATGAGCACGCAGCTCAATTATAACTCTTGAGGAGGTTCAAGCATGAAATTCCGCATTAGTTAATGTAAATATGTGTAATCAGGCAGGCATCCTTGAAATATCCTGCTTAGATCCAACTCATTAGAGAGAGCACTCATAATGTTGATATTTTCTGAACTCTCGTCAACTCCCCCTGCCAATCTATAAGGATATGAAGACCTGTGGAAGACACCATGGAGCACGATACGGTTTAGTTGTTCAGAGCTGATGTCATTTTCCCGCCTAATTTTGGCCAACTCTAAAGTTGTTTACTCAGACATATCCCTGTATTGGCCCCGTTAAAAGGATAATGCTCAAATCATCAGGAAACAGAGACTAAAAACATTTGTGTTCCAAAAAATAAATGGAGACTTTTTGTCAATGAAGCATACCAACTCAACTCTACCTTCCACCTTCTGAGATCAGACATGGATATAGTGAGACAAAGAGAGGACTTCTATATCCCTGATCTAATATGACAGTTGGTGCATTCTATACTTTCCAAAACATCCATTCCAACATTCTATGCACCAAATAATGGAGCTTGTACAAGCCAAACGGCCCATGTACTCTGCCTCTGGTTTGTCATCAGAATTAACGCCACAGCCCGACTGGTGGAGAGCTTGAAGATAATAAGAAGGATTAGAGAAGCATGTCACTGGTCCCTGAAAGTAGGTATTTGAATGAGGGATAGTAGATGATACAAGAAGGAACCAACATAAAGACAACAAAGAACAGCAATGGCTTATGGTATCATTTCAAGTTCCTAGCCCATGAGGTGAAAATTTTCAAATTGGAGACTGATTTACACAAAACCCTGGAAGTTTTTTCGAGTACTATACAGCAAGTGCTCAGAGCAATTCTCTTAATTCAGTAGGATCAACAGCTTCTCCACATTCTTGGCAGCAATTATGCCAAAAAAGGCACAGACAATGCAATGGCCATCGTGCCTTCAACTTTATCTAATAACTTTTTGCATTCCTTGAAATTCTCGTAGGTTCCATAGGGATCAGCCACATAACAGAAAAAAAAAAAAATTCAGGAGGACAGAAATGAAATAAGATAATTCACTATTCCAGTAGCAGATGACAGGAAAATCATCTGGTTATGGAAATGACAACCCATCATTCCAGTAGTATGTGACAGAAAACATTTGGTTATGGAATGATAACCTGTATAATCATATATAGAATGCCATTAGCAGCTCTTTTCCAAGTCCAGTTCCAAGCAAATTGACATTGAACTAGCCTCATATGCCTGCCAGCTGATAGTTCACATTTTCTTCAAGCAATTTTTCACAGCCGTAATCGATTGTTGCATCATC
Organism: Citrus cavaleriei; assembly: GCA_030448925.1. NCBI lineage: Eukaryota > Viridiplantae > Streptophyta > Magnoliopsida > Sapindales > Rutaceae > Citrus > Citrus cavaleriei. Next base: position 5,994 of record JAUJEN010000224.1, read on the forward strand.
AGCTCTTTCATCCTTCAGAATTTGGATTACGTTGTTAACCAAGAACAAAAGTATTGGTGGTAAGGCTTCGCTGCAGGTAGAAATCACACACTTATCCCAGGAGCTAGTAACCCATATATGCACATGACACAAATCTAATACAGTGGGGGAAAAAAAGGAAAAAAGAGATATGGTATATATATATATATATATAAAGAAATCACAAAAAAAGGAATTCAGCATCCTGAACGTACTCACATTTGATTCACTATGCTGAATATACTGCTGTCATGCTGATCATCAAGAAGAAAGCAGACAGAATGTTGTCGATCACTAATAGCAAACCTAAATGAAAGACAAAAAACTTTAATTGCACATGAGCACACGGTTTCAATTTATAACTGAGAAGTCTAAGTACATGAATCACCACTGAAACGATGAAATATGTAATCAGCACGTATCCTTGAAAGAATTTGCTTACATCCACCCCACATAGAGAGTACCTGCGTTGTTGATATATCTTGAACTCTGGCCACCTCTCGGCCAATACATAATAAAAATTAACTATATGTAACTTAAGAATAACTAAAATTGCTTAATTGCGTTGACAATTTGTCTGCTTTTTAATGACAATTGAGATCTAGTATACTATGTTTACATGTGGAGGACACCAAGGAGCACGGTTGATAAGGTTTAGTTGTCCGCAGCCATGTCATTCGCTCCCACCATCCTTACCCAGCTCTAAAAGTTTTCATTAGACATATCACTATGTTGACTTGAGTTAAAAGGACAATTCCTAAAACATCAAAACACAACAAACATCTATTCCAAAAATAATGGGGACTTGCCAATGGATATCCCAATCAACTACTGCAAGGACTTGAGTTTGTCTGCATTTAGAGAAAGAACAAGGTGAGTATTCTCGTTATCCCGATCTTAAGGTGACAGCGATGCATCTATACTTTCAAAAAGATCCATTCCAAATATTCATGCACCAAATAACTAGAGTTTACAATCCAAAACTCCCCTCGTACAAGTCTTCGGTTCGTCATCAGAATTGTGAAATATCAGATGGAAAGAAGCATCCTTCACTCGTCCCTGAAAGGAAGCATTTGAATGAGGGTGCAATAAGGAACCAACCGAAAGACAATAAAGAACAGCACCCATTATATATCATTTCAAGTTCTTGCAGTCTCTTAAGAGGTAAATTTTATAAAACTCAAGATCGATTTGCCAAACCACCTGCAAGTTGTTTTGGTCCCATATAGTCTGTGCAAATTCCACCCAGATCAATAGCTTCTCCGTTGATTCTGGCGTTAAATATGCCAAAAGCAATGAATGTAGAGTTCTAACATGATCTGTATCTGAATTTCTTCTTACTCCTTGAAATTTTCGTAGGTTCCATAGGGACCGGTATTACTTAAACATTTCATGATAGAAAAGAACAACATGACCATCATTCCAGCAGACATGACAGAAAACATTTAATAATGAAAACTCAGGTATCTATGGAAAGGCTAAAGCTTCTTTTTCAAGTCCAGTTCTCAAGGATGCTGACATTGAGTCAGCTTCTTCATGTCAAATTGAAGCTGATATTTTATATTTTCAAGCAATTTTTCGTCAGCTGCAATCGATTGTTGCAGATCACTGATCTTTCCATCCTTCCCAGAATTTGGATTGTCACTCGAGCACAGGTGAAAACATCTCAGACTCCTCATTTCTAATTGAAAAACAAGTAAAACAAATTAGGGACCAACTTTGAACTGTTTTCCTGAGGAAGGAAGGCTGCCTTAACATATTAGTTTCGTAGGCTGCTGAATAACATCTCCAGTTTCTGTAGGCTGAATATTCCAGTTTCTGCAAAGGCTGATCATCGTCTCCAGTTGCTGTAGGCTGCTCAATGTCTCTAGTTGCCGAAGGCTGCTCAATATCTCCAGTTTCCGTAGGCTGCTGAATATCTCTCTGAAGTCTCAAAAAGGCTGATCAATGGGTTCCCAGTTGCCGTAGGTCACCAAATTCTCCAGCGTTGCTGGTTGCCCAATGTCCTGAAAGCTGCCGAACACTCTCGCCCAGTTCACAGTCGTTTAAAGTACAAAAATTTCAATACTTCAAATAATTATAAACAGAACAACTTACACGGCAGCAAAGTCATAAGAGCCCAGTTCAGGGGAGACCAAACCCAAAACTTAGCATGTCTTGACCTTTCCTTTTTCGTTCTTAATTTGTTCTTCTTGTTTTTGGATTTCCTTGCGTTTGTCCTTTATTACTGTGGCTCCTGAACTTTTGAATTTCATTTAACTTTTCATTTAACATCTTCGCATCCTCCTCATCATTGACGTTCTAGTCGTGACTACAGAGCACAGAATTTTACCATGTGAAGATGTAGTATAAAAATATCAAAGGCAAAAAGTTATCAGAAAATCCAGATTCGAGCACAAACCCTTGATAAATGACTTTAACATGGCAACAAAATTAACTGATAGTCATAAGCAGATATCTGTCCTAGATGCAGGTTGAATAGTCTCATGCTGATAATGCTTCTGATTATCGTTACAGTTTTAGAGTCATCCAGATTGGAAGTCGTTCAGGCAAATGAGAGCGAAATAGCATTATAATTAAAGAATCAGCGAAGGAATAAAGCTGATGGTACCTGCATCATTTCCCAGTTGATCTCTCCACGATATAATTTTTCTTCTCATATCATCTGATTGATTTAAGCTTTCGCACTCTTTGACGTGTTTTCTCGTAAATTGATAAGCAGTCACAGGTTGTTCTGTTTGCACATCTAGAATTAAATCTAACTCCTTAAAACTTCGATAAGCTGCACTTCATCATCATCAAATTGATTGATGACATCATTAACTTTCTAGTTTTGCCGTTCTCTGAGAAGGGATTCAAAAGTTTTCCCTCTACATACTCTGGATTTTCCTCCCTGCTCTGTCTCTTCACATATACCATTCACTGCCATTAGTGCATCCATTTTTTCTGAAAGCTACTTTTTCATACGCTGCAAACTTCTTTTGAACGTTCCAGACTTTAAAGGACTCCAAACATCTTAACTCTTGCCCTTTATTAGATTCTCTTAGACTTGCTCCATAATTTTAACAATGTCCCCAACCCTTGGCCCACATATAACCATGATACGTACGTACCACAAGACAGTATGCCATCCAAATCAGATTCGATGAGTTGTTGTCAAATACAACAGCCCTTTGAAACTGTAGTTCTAGCACCCGCTGTTGTTCATTCAGTTCTACCCTCAAAGTACCAGACACATGCCAATTTATGGATGATGCTATTAAGTTCTTAAGATTCCAAAAGCAAACTAGCTTAAGTGTTTTTGGCCTAGATTCTTCAACAGTGAATCAGAAAATCTGGTCTCGCTATTTATAACGGTATCTCTGTATCACGTCATCAATATCAGCTTGCACAAGAAAATTGTACTGAGAAGAACTAAAACGTGCTACGAAGATTCTCAAGAAGTGCACATGTTTGTTATCACTTAACGGCCAATCTTTGGTGCTATAGATGATGCTTCCCCATCACTTCTACTTCCCATCTTGTTTAGTGAGTGGGACATCTTCATCAGAAAACTCATGCTCATTCGACCTTTCGCACACCTGCCACTGTCATCCGGATTACAAAGATTCTGATTGATCTGTTTTCAAAATCTTGATTGTTTCTGCTGTATCAACAGGCTTCCACTCACCATTAACAATCATCTCACAACTATCGACTCGTTTCGAAGATTATTGATCGTGATGAATTCTAAGTCGCGAGAATCACAAAGCGTTCATGCAAGACAAAGCCAGTCACTCAAACTTCGGAACAATCGCAACACTCCCAAAACTTCCATTCTCCCTGCGCCTTAGCAAATTTAATAGGCCTGAAGAAGACCTTTTCCCAGGATTCGTCAAATGTTTTCGAGCTCTCTCTTTTCACTGAAACAAATCCTCTTTTGCTCAGCACTCATTTCATTGTTCCAGAAAGATCTTGCATTGTTTGTTTTTTCAAAATTGGCCAGTAACGACAGCAAATTGTTTTCTTCTTCTAGCTTTTCCTGCATAGGATTTTTGCTCCATTTCCTCTTCTCTGGTTATGAATTCCTGAGTCTCGCAAGCTGGTTTCTTTAATCTCAATCACCTTTTTTTTTCTGCTGCCTTTGTACCCCTCTCGATCATTTCTTAACTGAAATTGATGGCAGCCCACCTTTTCTTCCTCTCACTTTCTTGATCAACTCCCTCAATTCTTGCTTTGTTTTCTCAATTTCTATCTTTGGCTCGGATCTTTGAAAACGAAAGAAGATCTTTCAGGCTCCCCTGGGATTGATTCCACGCCCTGTTGCATTCTGAATCACCTGGTCATATTTCCATTTAATCTGCCAACCATATATGTACAGGCACAAAAAGTAAGCTATATTGTAGGGAATTTGAGCATTGAACCGATGCTTCGAGAGCTGAAGCGGCTGCATCTTGGATGAATTTCTTGTTTGTGTCATCATCGTATTTATTTCCCAAACGATTTTGTAGAGGCAGCGCTGTGGCGTGGTGGTAAAAGGACATTTTCGTAGCGTGACCGAACTGTTGATGCATCCGGGCTGTTCCAACGTAGCTTCGTCATATGCTGCAGTGGCAGCCTGCCATCGGCGGTGGTGGCTGGAACGGCGGCGGCGGCGGCAGCGGTTGTTTTTCTTTCTTTACCCCTTTCTTGCTCATTTCTGGGATGGGTTTTGTTTTCCGACAGAGAACAGAAAAGTGCAAGTGTTTTTTTCTTTCTGCTTGAGAAAAATGGAGGCTGCTTATGGAGGGAAATAACGGTCGAGGCAGTTGGGAAATCCAAAAATTTCAACCGATATGCTGATAGTCAGTTGGAGAAGCTGTTATCAGTGTTTGTTAGCAAAGAAAGAAATGGCGGGAAAATCTTATTCGTGTGAAGTTGAAGCCCATCAGGCCCATAATTGCTGAGCCCACAATAAATACGACATCATCATGTGTAGTAGGGTCTATGAAGGCTTGAGCAATCCCATTACGAGCAGTTTCCATCGGGCCAATAATTTTTCCAACAGTTGCCGTGCTGCCAGTTGAAGGTATGATCCTGTATGCACGGATTATCCAAATAAACTAATCATTTGAGCCCCTGGCCTGTTGGGGGAAGATTATGCCCTTAAAAACTACCAACACGCAGCTAGATTCACAAGGCACGAGAGAACAGAATCAAATGAATAATTGATGGGTAACTTTGATGAGGAGGAGTTTATGAAATGAAGTGGGTGCGTGTAACCCTGACTTAATACCAAGAACTTTCTCTAGCCAAAGAGTAGATTTCATGAAAATTTAATTAATTGAAATAACTAAAACCGAAATTTTATGTAAATTGAAGATTAACTAAGTTCGTGACCTGTTCAATTAAGTCAAAATATTAAGCCTCGGCAAGCTTCTTTTCATCTTTTTCTTTCCCAATTACCCTAAACTTTTCGGCATCATAAAATATATTATTTGACAGTTAGCTTTGACTCTGATTTTCTATTACTACTAAAGTCTAATTACAGTCTAGTTCAAGTACAAATTACAATTAAAAATTGTAACGCTGGCTTACCTGACCTGCATCTTCCATTAATAAGGCAGTATTCCAATCAACACTGGGAAATTTGATACGTCCCATTCAATAGGTCTGTTGGGCAGATTCTTTTAGAATTTTGAAGAATATTTCATCTCTTGCAGTGTTAAATCTTATCCTTAAATCACAGGCTATGGCTATGAGCTTGGAGAACTTACATTCTGGACTCTTGGTTTTATTGTTCTACGGTTTCTAGTAAATACAGCCTTATAAATCTAAAATCTAACTGCAAAGGTGCAATTTGAAGAACTACATCAGAATGGCTCTTATTCCACTTTCAAGTACAGAGTCAAGGAAGTATGCACGCAGAAGGTCAACAACCAGTCCACATATAACAGTTTTACAGTCATTAGTTTGCAGGGATGTCGTCCAGACACTTCACTTTAATTTTCTTGAGCCTTGCTGCAGCATCTCTCATGTATATACTCTGCTCAGGTGAGTCCGTGCAACAATCCAATGCCAAATGCATGATGCTTAATAAACAATCCATTTTGGCTCCAAAAGCTTGCTCCTCTCATATCAAATTTGTATCAACAACTGCAGTCAATCCATGAGGTAATGATTACTTTACCCACTTCTTTAAACTCATTGCTCCGGGAAACATTTCATCTAGGGCTTCATAAAAGTTTCCATCAATAGAATACCATAACTACGGACATCGCTTATGCCTGAAACAGTTCCCTTTGATCCGTATTGTGCATTTTTTTTAAATTCAATTGAATAGAGGTAAGCAAATGAACTTTAAATAATAATTGTTTGAGGGAAAAATAGTCATGTGAAAAAAAAGAGCTTACTTGCCACAACTGGAAATTAACGATTCCGCACAATTATGACACCTCGACCAGACAATTAGAGCAGGTATTCTTGACACAAATGTACTCACAAATAGAGCAGACTTATAGAGGTACTGTAACCCTGACGTGAGCAGACATCTCGAAATATCCGCTTACGAGAAACGCCCGCCCCTAAAAGATATTATTCGATTACGTAATTGGTAATCAAGAATCGCCAGATTGTGCAGCGGTACATCACACTTCGCTAAAAAAGGGCGACATCGCCCGCGGATAGCTGACAAGGGTCCCTAGCCATTCTACCTTTAAATACCATCGGGCAGAGGTACCTGACCACTTCAGTCATTTACCACGCTTCCAAAAGATGAGAGCACGCTAACATGCACATAACGCCCCAAGAATCTATAAAACGAAAAGCGATTTAAATAAAAAAAAGCCAGACGCCACGTAAAAGGTGACCTATATAAAATACTTTGCGCTTATTTCCATCAGTGCTCATATTCGCCAAAAACACTTCACACTCCAAAAAAAGAGGTTTTTCAACCTTAACCCTAATTACGTAGGCTACAAATTTCCATATAAAAGCGAGTTACTAACTGAAAGGCCGGAGGTGAACGCCGGGTACCCCTTGGCCACCTCTAACTCTATTTCACTGCTTTTGCGGCAGTGCTATTTTCACCAAGACACTTCTGTTTCGACCTTCCACCATCAGTACTACCTCTCTCTCCCTCACCTCCCATTTAACTTCGATACACCGCCCAACAGACACACAAACCAAATGAAAATTTCCCCATCTCCCTAAAAATATAAATTCATTAACAAGAGATTTGGCTTCTTCACCCCAAAATCACTGAAAATAATTGGCGCTCATGGGGAGCTCGCATTTAAAGCCCTCCTCCATGTTACCAAACTAGTTGTTGTGTACTCCAACATGGCACCCGACGATTCTCCGGTTGTAATGTGGGGGATCCTACATAGGGAGAGATGACAAAGAAGAAATGGGCGTAGTGATCCTCATATAAGGGTAGCCCGCATCGCATAAGTGGGCAAGCAAAGGTATCAAGCAATCGACGGTGTTCCGCCAAGAAGAGGAACCTATTTCGCGACAAGCTGAGATCTGCCCACGCAATACTTAGGGCGCGGATCTCGAGCACCGAAAAGTTCGCTTCCACCAAGCGACGCTAGAAGCTCCACCACTCAAACCGATCCTAATTGCCGTTATGGTCGAAGAGGGTACCGAGGCCGAAGCCAAAGCCTAGGCCATCAGGTACCCGTTCTAAATTTCAAACCGTTGGCTCATGACAGCTGCCAATCCACCGCTTGTAATTCCCTGTGGTACGAGGGGCAAAGATACCCATGAGGATCTCCGCGAAAAGTTAAACGCCAAAAGAGCTTCTCAAAGAGCGGCGATATCATTGTACACCAGGGTACCTCAACTTAGGAAAGATGGAGAATCTGGAAGCCCAAGTGAAGCTCCTCTCCGAGAAGCAAAACATTACAGCTGCACCAACACCAATGACCTACCAGTCACCATTCACTATGAAGATTAGGACGGCAGCTCTCCCCGAGGCGTTCGCCATGCCTCAGATACCCCAATACTCGGGTACCACTGATCCCTCGGAGCATGCTGAGTTATACCGCGACCAAATGCTTATCAAGGGTGTAGATGAGAGCGCCATGTGTAGGATGTTTACACACACACTCACGGGCCCCGCGAAGTCATGGTTTCGCTCTTTGAAAGCGGGTAGCTTATCTTCCCTACACCAATTGCTATCCTAATTTAATAAAGAGTTTTCATGCATCCACTCAAGATAGGTAGCCTCCAAACTTGCCTTTACTCAAGGTGGAAGCCGAGCTTGGCATGGAGTATGAGTCGCTTTCCACCAAGAGGTGTCATGAACCGGAGCATTTGGAAACCAATACATGGACCCATTTTGAGAAAATTTGAGAAAGTTAGTGTTATGGCGTTCTTTCAAAAGCTACCACTTTCATATGGGGAAGCCTGCTCCGGCGCAGCAGTGGAGATGACGAAAAATGTCAATTCAGCAAGCAGGATAGGATGTTACAAAAGAACAAGGAGGCCAGAGGGTGAGGCCCCATTGACTGGTACTTGAGCGGGAGCCCTCCACGGGTGCCTCGCGGGATGAGGATATAACCTCGTGTACCCCAACCTCCAAGATCGCCACCACCGGATCAGAGAGCCACCACCGAAGCCTCGGTACGAATCTTACCACCCACTGAATCGATCCCCAGAGCAGATCTTCTACCATATTCGGATACGCCTCCATCTCCTAAGCTAAAAAGTACCCAACATGAAGCGTTACAGTATCATGAGTTCCATGAGGACTTTGGTCACAGCACAGCCGAGTGTTTCACCTTGCGAGAGGAAATTGAATCTTTGATTCTCGCAATTTCAAAGAATTTGTTGGTCGCGCATGAGAGAAGCTCGAAATCATGGAGCATGATAAGGGCAAGTGGTAAATGGCTCCCAACGAGAGGTACCCCCTGGACACAAGAAAGGCGTGTATGTCCGGATGATCATGGGCTAATTCGACTTAGGGCCAATCTAGGAGGGCTATCAAAGGCTATGGTAGATCGTTGTCGATAACCACCAATATTGGCAGAGAAGTCAACCTTAATGAATGGGGTACACCGAAGGTACCCCACCATCCCCCGCCTATCCTTTTTACAGAAAAAGATGCGGAGGGCATCTCGTACCCCCACGACGATGCCTTCGTAATCACGTTGAAGGTTGCCACTGGTAAGGTAGCAAGAACTCTCGTAGATACCGGCAGCTCCGTTGACATCATTTTCAAAAGCGCCTTGGATCAACTATTGATTGAGTCGCCAAAGATCACCCCATATGCTACGCCTCTTATTGGGTTCGCTGGAGATATGGTTATACCAAAGGGCATCATTACGCTGCCCGTTACACTTGGTAAGGTACCTCACCGTGTTGTTCATATGATTGATTTTCTTGTTGTAGATCACCCGGGTGCCTACAATATTATATTGGGTAGGCCGTTCTTAGTAGCAACTAAAGCGGTGGTATCCAGCAATCGGCTCGTGGATGTTATTCCGTGGCCTCCAAAGTTACTTACCAAATAGTTTCCGATCCACCAATGAAGGGGTACCCCAGAGGTACACCTTCCCCCTCAAAGCGAGCAATTGCTAGACAGCGGAGAGCAGTACTCAAAAAATCTCCTCATGTAGCCTACCCACGAAAACAGTTGGAGTCTTCACCAATGGTGGTAGAAGCAGTTACAGGGGATAGCTCGAGGGTATCCCACGGGACCGTGGAGAGCCCAGATGTCGAGGCACTTTGATCCCCAATATCGAAGATTAAAAGCGGTACCCCAGTTGAAGACCTTATTTCAGTCTCGATTTGTGCCACCGACCCAACAAAGACAGTGAAAGTAGGCTCCAACCTCTCGGAGGAACAAAGAGAGAATCTCATCACCTTCAACCAAGAGAGAGTAATGGCGCAATTGAACAAGAGGTTAGCAATAGATTTATCCGGAAGGGAAAGTGTACCAGATTGGTATCCAACGCTGTTTTGTCAAGAAATCAAACGGAAAGTGGCGTATGTGCGTGGTCTTCACCGATTTGAACAAGTCCTGCCCCAAGGATAGCTTCCGCTTCCGTGGACCAAGGTTGACGCAATGGGTACATGATGCTTAGTTTTATGGATCTATTCTCCGTACAACCAAATCATGTACGAACCCGATCAAGAGAAACGGTACATCACCAACCGGGTTATAATCGCGTTATAAGGTTATGCTGCTTTCAAGAATGGGCTACCTATCGGTTAGTGAACAAAATTTTCAAAGAACAAATCGGGCGCAGGTTCAGTACATGGCGATCATGATCACCAAATCGGTGCACGCGGGGAACACTGGGCACCTCAGATACCTTTACCGCTTTGAAGACACCAGATGGCTTAACCCCGAAAAATGTGCGCTCGGGTCACCTCGAAAGTTTCTGTTCATGGTACAACAACGGGATCAAGCCAACCCCGATAAAATTCGCAAGACATGAAATCGCCAAGCACCATCAAGAGGTTCAAAGCTTGGCGGTGGTAAATACGAGCCGCTTCATCTCCATAACCGGCAGTGCCTTTTTCAAAGCTTTAAAGATCCAAAGCTCCACGGACACTGCCGATAAGAGGCTTTTCAAGAATCAAGGTACTTCGTGAATGCTCCACTACTGCCAAACTCCCGGAGAGGTTTTGTATCTCGCCAGATCTGAAAGCATGCCACCAGCCTGTGTTACTTCGAGAGGATGATAATGGGTACAACGACCTATTTACTACACCGTAAGGCTATGGTTGATGCCGAAAAGAGGTACTACATCCGGTGAAGATAATTTTGGCATCGGTGGTCTCACTAGACTTCATATTTTCAGCTCACACCATTGCGGTCGTCAACCTTCCTTCGCAAATCCTCCGTGGTTAGACATGTCCGAAGGTTTCGATGGTCCTTGAATTAAAGCGAGTTCACATCATCTTTCAAGCCTCGCTTGCACAAAGCCATCATCATGAATTCGCCAATGACTCTGAAGGTGACTTGAGATACATAGATAATTCCACCCAATGAAGGGGGTCTCAAAATATATAGATTCCTCTAACTCACCCTGTCAGTGAGTTATTATAATAATCGAATATGAAAAATACGCCACGCTTGCACTTGGATTCAAGGCTTCAAACAACGAAGCCGAATACGAGGCCATCATAGCGGGGTTGAGGATGTCGAAGGCTTTGGGAGCGAAAAGGGTACACGTTAAGAGCGACTCCCAGTTGGTAGTAAGCCAAATTACCGCACAATATCAAGCGAAATAGGAAAACATGAAGGGGTATCTCGGAAAAACCAGAGAGTTGATGTCCCAATTTTGTGAGGTTATGGTGGAAGGGTACCGACCGAGAATAGCCGACACCTAGCTTAAATGGCATCCCTTGGGGTAGCTCAGTCATCCGGCCCCATCACAACAAAATACATACCCGCACCCAGTGTTGGTCTCCCAGAGCCATCGGAAGTAGGATCATCCAACAAGTGCTTGACGAGCCTATCATAGCGTTCTCCAGACTAAGACCTTCCTCGATAAAAGCTGAAGCAAGAGATTAAAGTATAAAGCCACCCGGTCTTCGATCCGGATAATATAGAAGGTTCACCTTCCTTATCTTAGATGCCGAAGCTTTAGGCCGAGTATGTCATGAGGAAATACATTGGATTTGAACACTACGGAGCACAATCATTGGCACAAAAAGCTCTCCGTCAGGTACTATCACAACCATGCAAGATGCCAAGAATATACGTAAGTCAGGATAAATGCCAAAGGTTCAAGGTACCTCACCTACCCCTGCAGAAGCTAATTATATCTTCCTCGCCTTCGCTATGGGGAGCTGGACTCATCACCCATTACTGGGGAGGGGCAAGCAAAATATGCAATCGTGGCGGTAGATTATTTCACAAAGTGGGCGGAAGCGGAGCCACTAACAAGCATCACAAAGGAAAACCATAATTCATTCAAGAACCTCATTTGGATTCGATTCCCTACGCAATTGTCAAAGTGATAATGGCAAGCAATCTGATAATGAAAATTTCGAAACTTTGTTCGGGCCGGATAGCTAACCGATTTACATACGCCCATCCCCAATCTAATGGGCAAGTCGGGTTAACAAAATTATCAAAATCTCAAGGAAGTAAGAAAGAAAAGGGTAGATGAGCTACCCGCCAGCGTGACAGACTACTCGAACACCTCCACCAGAAACCCTGCTTTCTGCATTCGGTGCATGCAGTGATTCCAAGAGAATCGGTACCTTCGGGTGTGAATACTTTCACGAGACCAAGAACACCTCCTTTGCTTCAAACCTTGATTCGTGGGCTGGATAGAGCGAACCGAGGGACGCCTATATCAAGATCGCATTTCGGGTCTATATGAAAAAAAGGTACGCCCTCGATCCTTCAAGAAATGAGATTTGGTCTTGAAAAGGGTAACTCAGAACACTAGGGTACCCTGCGAAGGTGCTTTTGGGGCAAATCAAGGACCTACAGATCGACAAACCCATTGGGACAGTATGTGCTACTCCACATGGATGGCACAATTGTGAGGCACCCTTAGAACGCTGCAATGCTACGGAAATATTACTAAAGGACAGTGTCTCAACCTTTAGTCTTTTCATATTTGCTTTTAATGTTTTTGTGGTAGCCAAACGGGGTAAAATGTCCCATGTGGGTTAACTTTAGAGTTTCTTTAATTTTCAAATGAAAAGAATAGGAGGTCTTGGCGGTCTCCCATTCTCCCTCGTGGTAACAAAGCAAGTCATGTGATCAACGCTTTCGTTATCTATAAATGCATTTTCTTTCTCAACAAATATGATGTGGGTTCTTTCTTTATTTTTCGCCACTTCGATCTTAGAATGCAGATTACATTCATTTATCGCCATTAATATACCATCGCATCTGATTATATGCAATTATCGCCATACGCTTGTCAATTATGACTAACCTATCACAGGATCCAAATATGCCCAGATCGTGATTTATCTATGCAAAGCCGGGGCAATGAATGGTGGGTAGCCTTTCTGCGGAAGCATGATAAAGCTACCTAGACAAAGAGAGGGAGGGTCAAAGAGGACCCGAGGGTGAAGAAAAATCGGCATACCTTAGCGGCACGAAGTTCGGCTTAGGTATGAGAACACCCACACCTCCGTCCTCGTACTTGAGCAAAGTAGGGGGTAAGCTATTCAAAAAATTCGGAGAAAACTTCGAAAGAATAAGAAAGTGATTGGAACCAATTTAACGCTTTGATCGAGATATCGCGATAATATTTTGATTACCTATTTGTGGAACCGGTTAGAGGCATGCACCAAATTCGCCTCCTAAACCAAGAAAGCAAATACTTGTTATGCAGGGTACCCCATTTTTTTTTTTTAAAAAAAAATAAAATGAAATGTACCCTAGGAATTTGCAAGATAACAGTTTAGCCAAGCATTCATTTGCAGAATAACAAGCATGCAAAGTACAAGAGGACTCGATGGTATGGTATCATAACAAAAGAGAAGTCCCAATAAAACAAAATATCCCGAGGAACCAAAAAGAAAGAAACAAGGTCCAAATAGCAAAATGTGGATAGATCCGAAAAAAACAAGAGCACAGTGAAAAGGCTACACCGAGGGGGGAACGCCATCCCCAACATCCGTCTCCAGAGGGCGATCAGCAGAGGACTCCGAGGTACCCGGAATATGAGCAGCCGAAGTAGGGGCATCCGAGGCAGGCAACGGCTGAAGCGCACGGGGTACCCCAGGCGACCCGGAAGGGGTACCCGACCGTGCCTGGGAAGGCTTCTTCCTCTCTACAATTGTCTTCAGAATCGTAGCCTTGTTGACAAATTTCTGCACCCGGGGTACCTCCAACTCCGGATCCACACTCCACACCTCCGTCATGATGAGTGAGAATGCATCCTCCGCCATCGTCTTTTGCCGAGATAGCAGATCTCCGTTGGTGGCCCTCAACTCCTCACAATCCTTCTCCACCCTAGCTTTCTCTCCCGACAGCAAGCGCGTTTCAGAGAGTTTTAACTTCTCGAGCGAGCTGATCCTCACGAGATTGACGGCTTTGAAGCTCACTCCTTAACTTGTCGACATCTGACTGTGCGGCAACAAGGGAGTTGAGATCTGAAAGGCAGTGGCTAAGGAGAAAGGATGCCTGCGGGTCATGAAAGACATGTTAAATATATGTGTATGATAAAAAGATTAAATAAGTAAAAAGAAAATGATGAAGAGTACACCGGTAAAAGCCTACCTTGGTAGCCCTAAGTGCAATCTGCCTGCTTTATCTTGTCAGCCTCTTCAGCAACCTCGGAGGTAACATTTTCAGCAGAGTAGTAAAAGTGGCGAGCCAAGTGCGAAACCTCCTTGTTAGAAGCCGGGTCTAAGTCACCCTCACGTAACTCATCAGGGAAAGTAGAAACCAGCCCGAATTTTCTCTTCGAGCTGGTACCTTCGACCATGGAGGTACCGAGATTTCCTGACCGGGAGCTCGAGGAGGTCGGGAGCCTTTCGGGGGTACCGCCGAATCCTGAGATCTGGAAGCACCGCCCACTACCGCTTGGAAAAAGGCGTCGAAAGCGTCACCCGCCGATTCCATAACTGCACCCAATGCACAAAAGTCATGTTAGCCGAATAAGTACTAAATACTACAAAAACAAAATAGGAAATGAAAAGCGGAGAAGCAAAATAAAGACGCGGTGATAACGGGGTACTCCAATCCCGTAGATAATAATAGGGTACCCCTCGACACCCGAATCATACATGAGTCACCCCCGGGAGCAGGTGGAGGACTTCGATCGATCGGCCTCCACACCCACCTCCTCCAAAGACGCCATCACTGCACCTCGAAGCCTATCCACAAACTTCTTCACCTCTCTCCCCACCTCCTGAACTGGGCATGACCCTTTAGCTCATGTCACACATATCGAAGAGGTCGATATGGATAGCAATCCCATCAGACTGTGGACACTCGGGTCGCTCATCTACATGAGGTACCCTAAGCTGGACAGACGGAGGAATATTGTATTTGGCTCTAATTTGCTCTAAGTCCCCCAAAGTAGCCCTCCTAATGTCTAGGGAAAAAGGGTTGCTAGATTTTGAAGGTGTGGCAGGGGGAGATTTAGGCGGCTGGTCCGAGGAACGAGTTAGAACCTTAGGCTTGGTTGACTTACCCTTCTTTCGAGAATGTGGGTAGCTTACTAGAAAGCGTGACACGGGGTACTCCAGGAGGAGGGAGCTCAGAACGAGAATTGCAACTCGTAGAGGAACTAGGGGGGGACCGATCCCCTCATGGAGATGTGGAAGGAACTGGCAGAGGGTCACAACCCTACTAGCCCCAACTTTACGTCGCTTCCTCGGGGGTCCCGTGTGTTTCTTGCCCATCTACTTTCCTCCAACAACACATCCACAAGTCCCCAACAATACACCCAACAATACATCCAACGAGCCACATGTTCCCCAAACAATACATCCACAAGCCCCCAACAACACATCCAACAAGCCACATGTTTCCCAAACAGCAACATATTCATACCAAGCACCACCCACCACACATCAACCACCAAATGCAAACACCAACCAAAAAAAAAAAAAAAAAAGAGGCAACAAAAACAAAAATAAATTTTTCTCAGAGTATGCAAAATAGCGCCACTGTGAATGCGCCAAAGGAGGAGAAACAAGGAAGGATACCTACGATTCACCAACTCAGCAGATCGGGATTGATAGTCGTGGAGAAATAAAGCTGTAGGAAACCAAAAATAGTAAGTAAAAAAAAAAAAAAAGAGGAGCTTGGAGATATATAAAAAAAAAAAAAGTCAGAATAAAAAAAAAAGAAAGGGAAGAGCTTGGATAAAAAAAAATGGGAGAAGCCTGGAGATAAAAGAAGTCAAAAAGAAAAAAAAAAAGAGGAAGCCTGGAGATAAACAAAAAAAAAAAAGTGAGAAAAGCCTCCAGGATGATGTAGAAGAAAAAGAGAGGAGCATGGATTAAACAAAAAAAAAAAAAGGCCACAGGAAGAGACGAAGAAGCAAAATGGGGGGTAGAAGATGGCTTACCACAAGGAGATCATCGACCACTGCAGACGCCGTCACACGCCACCGTAATCAGATGCCGCCATTACAAGGCCGGCCAAAAAAAAAAAAAGAAGAAAAAAGGAAGATGAAGAAAAGAGAAAGAAAATGAAAGTGATAAAAAAAAAAAAAGGTGCGAAAGTTGCCTGGAATGAATTAAAGAAAAGACAAAGGAAGAAATGCAAAAGAGAAAGAAAATGTGACAGTGGGCTGAGAGCAAAGAAAAAAAAAAAAGAAAAGGGAGATGGAAGACGAAAGGACAAGAAGAAAAAAGTAGAATAAAGAAGAAAAAGTGGAGATGGGGAGGCGTTGGAATTTGGATAAAAAGATGAAAAGTTTTTGGGGATGGCAAAATGAAAGAGAATAAAGGGTGAATGAAAAAATGTGATTTATTAAAAAAAATAAAATGTGAAGCTGGTGGTTGAAATGATTTGATTGGTTTTTGAATTTTAAAAGCCAGAGCAAGCGAAGCCACCGAAGTAATGGGAGATTATGTTGGGATTTTCAAAATAAATGAGAGAAGATTGACACATGTCAGGAGTTTTAATTCAACCTGACAGAACACGTTGCCCAAGAAAGGAATTCAGGGATGTTTTTGTGAGATTGGTATTTTCAAAATTCAAACTACATGTCAGACGGCTGCCACTTCCCGAGAAAAATGAGAAAGACATATGAAGACAACTGTTCGTTCTCATCGTAAAAAAAAAATGCGGGAAAATGAGAAGACAAAAAGAAGATTTTTAGTTTGAAGTACACAAAGTTTAGTCAAGGGAAGAAGCTAAGCAAGGTACCCTCCGGTCCAGCCGCGTCGCCACGTGTCACTCATACAATGAGTTTCTTTTGCCTCCAATACTTCTCGCCAAAAAGAAACTAGGGGGATGTTGTTTGAGGGAAAAATAGGAAAGGCAATAGAGCGCCACGTGTCAACCAATGGAATGATTCCGGCACAATTTGAGGTACCCTGCACAAATAGAGGTACCCCACACAAATAGAGGTACCCCATGTAAATAGAGGTACCCCATATAAATAGAGGTACCCTACACAAATAGAGGTACCCCGTACAATTAGAGGTACCTCCAAAATATCCGCTGAGAAACGTCTCCGCCTCCTAAAAGATATTATTTGATTTTGTCAGAATTAGGAATCAAGAACGTCGATCGGGGGAACCCGCCTTACCTAAAAGTGAAGACATCAAGATGGTCCCTAGCCACCCGACTGCTAGAGGTACCCTCTCCAACGCTACGCTTCCAAAAGATGAGATACGCCGCGAACATGCACATAACGGCCCCAAGAATCATAAAAGCGGTAAAAGGACGTTAGCCAAAAAGGGTACGCCACGTGGCAGCTAAGGTACTCCATATATAAAGGCGCCTAGGTTTCATTCTCCATCATGCTCTCATTCGCCCAAAAACACTCACACTCCAAAAAAAAGAGGTTTTCTTCAACCTTAAACCCTAATTTACAGAGGGCTAGCTAGCTCTCTTTGCCATAAAAGCTTGAGTTTGCTAACTTGAGCGTCGGAGTGTGAACGCCGGGGTACCCCGGCTTCACCTCTAACCTCTATTTCACTGTTTTGCAGGCGTGAAGCTCATTTTGAAGGACACCTCTCTTGTTTCTGACCTTCCACCATTGTTACCACTCTCTCTCCCCTTCTCACCTCCCACGAATCTCAGATACACCGCCCAACACACAATAAACCAGTGAGGTACCCCATCTCCCCAAAAAATATAAATTCATTGTTCAAGATAGATTTTGGCTTTTCCTACCCCAAAATCAGTTGAAAACAATAATGAACCCAGCCTTTGCATGAGCTTGAGAAAAGAGCAAGTGTTGCATCATAAATTTGAAATTAGACTTGAAATATTACCTGGCGCCATATAACCAATTGCAACGACTGGTTCGTGTCACATAATAATCTCCTTCACCTAAGAGTTTGGAAATGCCAAAGTCACTCACATGTGCCACCATATTTTCATCGATTCAAGAGAATGTTGCTAAGCTTCAAATCACAATGAACCACAAAGTGTTGGTGAATGGCTGTGTTGGAGATATTCAAGAGCTAACCCCACATCTATCATTATATTCAACCTCTTTAGTATATCTAGGAAATAGTTGTGAAAACACAACCACTTCTCAGGACTACCATTGGACATGAACTCAAAAACCAAGGCTTCAAAATTAATATTACAACAGCTGCTAAGTATCTTTATGAGATATCGATGAAGGACATTCTTCAGTACTTCGCATTCGGTATTTGTTATGGATTGTTCAGCTGTGTGGCAAATCCAAAATGCTTTGCTCTTTGCACTAAAGCATGATTTGGCCGTGCAATTGCCCTGGTGGAAAAGGTGGATGGTGGGGCTGGTTGTAATTGTGTGAGAGTGGTGGAGAGGCGGGAGAAGCCTACAGTGAGTTGGTATGAAATTGATTACTGATGCTGCTTAGTCAAAATGTGCAGGGATGGGGACTGTGTGTGTGCGTATATATGTATACACACACACACACTTTATACGAATGTACATATCACCTCTCTTTTTGTCTTCCTTTTGTCTTACCAGAATTACACGAGCAGCCGTATGCTGAGCCACCAGTCTCTCAATTGTCGCCTTGTCCATCTTTCTGTGCTTGCTTTCCTTGTGGGGAATATCTTGTCAATATCTCCAAAAACGTAAGTAGGACTATGTATTTACTGCAGAGGATGGGGTACTCCTTTAATTTTAGTACAGGAAGGAAGTTACAGGAATTTGTAGCGGTTCTCTGTGTGGCATTGTAGGTGGTCGGCAATATCTGACATTAACCAGTCAAGATAAGCTGAGCCAGCACCTGGGAACCCCTACCCCTTGCAACATTGGTTAGCCAGCAAGAAAGTGGTAAGATACCTGGAAAACATTATAACCGGCATTCGTTTTTATATTTCTAGAGAAGGAAGATTGGAAAATACAGGTTGCTCGAATGCAGACTGGGCCTGTGATTTGGCTGACGGGATGTCCACTAATGGAGCCCGTTGCATATACCTCGGCAATAACCTTATCTCTTCGTCATCTTGAAAGCAAGCATTAGTGGTTGCAAAACCTAGTACATGACTGCAATCCTTATTGGATGAGCTCTGTTATCTCATCAAACTTCCAGTCCTATGCACTGGTGTGACAGTCAGAGTGCTGCTGCCTTAGCCAAGAATTCGGTCTTCCATTGCAAAGACCAAACATATTAAAATGGATGTACACTTTGTTAAAAACAATGTGCTGAAAGGTGACATCATGATGCAAGAAGCATATAAGGTATAATAAATTAGGAAATTTAGATTTTGAGTAAATTTAGTATTTAGTAATTTATTAGAATTTATCTTATTTTATTAATTTTATTTGAGTTGTATTTGTAATTTCAGTCTAATAATGATTTTAAATTATTTCTCTTATTCGAGAAGAATTAAGATTAGGTTATTTACTAATTTATATAGGCTTGTTATTCTTTGTGATAACACTTTTAAACTTCTCATCAATAATATTTACTTTTTTCTCAATTGAGATGTTTTTTCTTTTGTGAGAGCCTCATTCCTTGAGTTTTCAAGATTGTATACTAGAACGACATCCAGTATCGTTTCTGCACACGTCACATGAGATACATGATACATACCAACACAGGAGTAGGAAACTAATGTACTTAAGTTGTGTTTGGTATTGAAGTGTTAAGCTGTTGTTGGAAAAATGCTGTAATTATAAAATAAAAATTAATAGTATGTGGTAAATATAATTTTTATAAAATTAGAAAAGATATAATGAATTTTTCATCATAAAAGTGTAAAATTAAATCAACTTAACTTTCAAGTTAGAACTGTTAGTATTTACCAAAGACTTTAGTGCTATGCCTTTTAAACTACAATTACCCAATTTAATCTCAAACAGGACCTTACTAAGTGAGTCATACTCATATTTCAACCATTTTTGCCGTTATGCTTGAAAGGAATATTAATGAAGCTCATTAGCTACTAATGTGTGCTGATTATCTATCAAGTCGGTTGGAAGATATTTTTAGCTCATCAGCAGCAATTTGTTGACTTTGTAAATAGTGTGTAAAGTTCGTTAGCTTAGAGATTATATTCTATTATTTAGGTTTTGTTTAGTATTAAAGTACTGTAGTTTTTAAAAGATAGATATTGTGAAAAAAAATGTAACTATATAATAAAATTTGATGATGAATAGTAAATATAACTTTTAAATAATAATTTAAACAAAAATAATATAAAAGTATTATAAAATTTTCATTATATAATTGTGGAATCAAATTAGCTTAATTTCCAAACCACAATAGTTATTATATACTAAATATTTTATTATTATAACTTTTAAGTTGTAATTGTCAAATCTCAATACTAAACAGGCCCTTAGTTTAGCAAGTAAGAGCTCCCTTGTATAACTACCAGCTTTGTAGCTCATTTTAGTTCTAATGAAAATATCTTAGATTTAGATCTAAATAACTTTCTCATCACTTTCTTATCAACCAAACAGAAAATCAACTTTATTGATTTAAAACATTGAAGAGGTAGGGACTAAAAAATTGATTTTAATTTTAACAAAAAAAAATTGATTTTAATTTTACATACTCTTTACCTTTTAAAATAAATAAAAAAAATAAAGTCATTCTCAAATGAAAATCAATAAAAAAGAGAGACTACTTATAAACAAACATTAATTTTAAGGCTGAGTATCCCAATATTTAATCATTTGAGTTTTAAGTTGAGACTTATGGTGCGTTTGTGATTGAGGTTAGAATTTAAAAGTTACAAAGACTAAAGTGTGTAGAAATTTTGTAGTTTAGCCGATATCGCTTTTTTCACTCAGATAATAGAAAATCTATTATATCTTTAATAATTTTGTCAAAATTATAATTTAAAATTTATATTTACCACATATTATTAACTTTTGTTTCATAATTACAATTTTTTTTCCACAGCAGCTGTAACTTAAAAGTAACAGCACCTCAATCCCAAACGCATCCTTAAATATTTGGATCCTTAACATTAATCATATTATAAATGTATATATATTAATCTTCTAAGGGCTTAAACTTTTCATACTTTTTTTTAAAGAAATAATTTCTAGTAATATTTAACGATAATAATAAATATCTATAAAGATGCTATAACTTTAATTAATGATTAATCTAAATAATATTAGGGTAGAGTTATTTACGCTCTAGAACTTACTTTAAGCACCATGGATTTTAACAATTTTTTTTATATTTGTTAAAGTATGCTTAATGCAATTCACTATTGACGAAAATAACTTAAAATCAATTTCAAAACAGCTAATTAATGCTCAAGAAAATGAGAAATCTGTAATGAAACTGCAAACAATTCATGCGCCAAAAGTCTACAAAGATTAATCAACATAGAAACTGAAGTTTCGATGGGATGGGGGTTTGAAAATTGAGTGAGTATAATTACTGAATGTTTTGTACTCCGCCTTTAAAATCTTACCTATTTCGCTTTTGAAGACCATCACGAGTCTCTTCTATATTTAAGTACGTATGCTGTTTTCCTTCACTTTAAAAATTATTTCCATCTCATTTAGCACTTAGTTTGCTGCATCTATGAGAACCAATCAATATGCGCTTATTATTCTACCTTGTTCCTATGTTGTTGTTACAATGGTTCACAGCGAGCTTCGCTGCGGGTGTAACAAACATCACAGTGGATCAATCTGCTCTTCTTGCATTCAAAGCCTATACCTTTGATCGTCATAATGTTTTAAATCATAATTGGTCCATATTTTATCAGGCATGTATTGGGTTCGTATTTTTTGCGGTGCACGCCATCGTAGAGTTATTGCCTTAAATCTTTCTTGTATTGGTCACTAAGGTATCATTCTCCCACACTTGGGTAGTTTCTTATTCCCAGTGTCTCTTAATATTAGTCATAATAATTACGTTAAGTTTAAATTAGGATGGCTACGCTGATTCAGATTAATTAGTTTCACAAACAATGAATTGATTGGAAACTTTCCATCACGGATTGGAGTTTTATCTAAATCTCCGAAAGTTGAATCTTCGCATTAACAGATTCACAGGCCTCCTCCCAAGTCTTCGATTTATCCAAACTGCAGGAGTTTGATTTATGGGTCAATCATTTTTACGGAGATATTCCTTCAAAGATTGAAAACTTGAGTAAGCTTGTACATCTGGATCTTAGTGATAACAACCTACAAGGTACGTTCCACTTATTATTATTTGAATCTCAGTTTTATTTTTCAATACCCGATTGTGAATTCCAAAATGGTCCTAGTAAAACCACAAATTTACTTAGATTAAAAATTTTCCCAAATAGAGCAAAAGAGGTTAATTGCTAGTAGTTTAATAATGATGTAGTTTTTAAGATAATTATTATGAATGATGATAGAGTTACAAACTCTATCATCATTAAAAATATATTATTTGTACTTTATTAATTTTATTTCTTTTTTGTTATATCAAAATAATTGATAGCTAAATTAGGTGGAGAAGAAATAGCATAAATAAGTGAATGTGAATAAGAAAAATCATTATGATAATGGTCTTTATTTCCTAATTGAATAATGAGAATTTGAATTTTCTTTTAATTTGATATTTTACTATTTCAAAGTTTGTTGTAAAATAAAGTTATCATACACGAAGTAATTAAAGACAAAATTTGACAAATACCTAATTGTTTTTTTAAAAAAATAATCAAATGCCAACCCACTGAAGTAAGTGATTTAAAAAAAAGTTTAAAATCAAATTTTCATATCTAAAAATCACTTTTAAGTCTTCTACGACATGCTAAATGGGTGTCAAAACTTTTCATCAAGGCAGTAATTTGACAATATTTTGCTTCATTCAATCGGCTCATTTTCCACACTTTCAATCCAAGTCAAAAATGGAAAAGCACAATAAGTCTCCATTTAATGTTTGCATATTGGCAGGTGAAATTCCAAACGAGATTGGCAATCTATAAATTCTGAAATTTCTAGCTATTGATACCAATTACTTAAGTGTCCGATTCCACCGGGATTTTCAATATTTCAACCGTAAAAACCATGAATCTACTCGGCAATCAGATTTGGGGCCACACGCTTCCGAATATAGAGAGTTTTTTAATATGAGAAAATCAGGTTATCGGAACAATTCTCAACTCCATTACTAATGATTCTAAACTCATTTCCTTAGGCTTGAGCTTCAACTCATTCTCTGGCCTGTTCCAAACACTTTGGCAACTTGAGATGTTTGCATATTGAGTAATAGTGTTTGGCAAGCAAGAAAATACAAAAAATAAAATAAAATGAGAGAAAATGTTTAAAAGAAGCTTGTAGTAGATTCTCAATTACCTAACTCAAAATAAGAACATATTAAATATTTACTGTATTGAAATCTACAAGCTATTAAATTTGTTATGCATGCAATGTGCTTTGCTTAATAAAAGCTAAATCAAGCAACTAATTCTCTAATCTATTGCTGTTGATTGCACAGTAACTATATGCTCTACATTCAAGTGATATTTGATTCACCGAAAGCTTCCCTCAAGCTGAAACTTTCAAGATGAACATTCAGCTTGCTACGTAGGTAATGGAACTTTAAAAGTGAGCGCTTTAGTTAACACATCAGCTATTTGATCTTCACTTGGTATAAAGCAAATTTGTATTTTCTAGGTTGCAACTTTTTCTCAAATAAAATGGATGTCAAGCTCAATAGGCTTGATTTTAGCATGATAAACAAGATTATATGCTAAGGCAATCGCTCGTTGATTGTCACACCACATTATAGGCATGGTGCTAAGTTGAATGTGCAATTCATCAATCAAAGACTGTATCAAAATCACCTTTGATGCAGCATGAGCTGAAGCTCTATATTCTGCCCCTGTACTTGATCGAGAGACCACTGACTGCTTCTTGGATGACCATGAAACTAAACTGGCACCTAGATAAATAGCAAAACCAGCCACTAACTTCCTAACACTCTATCAAAAGTCCAATCAGAGTCTATAAAATAGTTTAACTGCATAGCTCCACAATTATAGAAATGTAGTCCAAAATGTAAGGTACCTTTAAATATCTCAACAGTCTTTTACATGCTTCCCGGTGATGAGTCCTTAATTATGACAAAAACTAACCCAATTTATTAACTGAGAAGGCTGTCATAGGCGTCGTGACATATTGCAAGGCTCCAATGATACTTTTGTATTGAGATGCATGATCAATTTTATCACTATAGTCTTTGGTAAGATAATGACAAGTTGACATAGGTATAGACACTAGATTGCAGCTAGTCGTGTTATGCTTTGTTAAAATGTCAGCAATATATTTGGCTTGTGACAGATGAACCCTATTTTGAGACTTTGTGACTACTAAGTCCTTTAAAGCAAATATGTGGTGTATATCATGAATGACATGCTAAACTATAAGGGAAGGAGATCCACTTATGATAATATCATCAACATACACCAAAACCAGAAACAAGTGACCTCTGTCCCATTTGAAGAAAAGCGAGTTATCTGATTTAGAGTTTTGAAAATGCCAATAAGAAGCATAGTAGCCTTGAACCTATCAAACCAATATCTAGGTGCTTATTTTAAGCCATAAAAGGCATTCTTTAACTTGCAAATATGTTGAGATTTACTAGAATCTACAAAGCTATATATATATAGAAAAACATTATTGACATCCACCAATCTAAGCACCTAGTGATTCATCACTGCCAAACTCAAAATAATTCTAATTGTAGAGGCTTTGACTTTGGACGAAGATTTTCAAATTAATCAACCACATTTGTCTAGTGAAATGCTTTTACAACAAACTTAACTTTGTATCTTTAGATGGATCCATCTGAGTTATACTTAAGTCTGAAAACCCATTTATTTCTATAACGCCAAAATTTCAATGATTTTAAATTATAGAAAATTTTGCTTTATTAGAATTTGTAAATGGCATTATTGCCCTTATAAATAGGATTGTTCATGGGGTAATTTTGGAAAATGCTTATTTTTCCACATTTAATAGGGTTTCTTACGACTCCTTATAAATTCATACTTTTCCCCCTTCCATAACCCTAAGTTCACAACGTTTTCTTCTATTTTCTTTGCTACTCATTACTCTCTTACTTATACCCTAAGATTCAAACCTTTGTTTGGGAGAGAATCATAACGGTTGTTAAGTTTACTCTCCTTATTCTCCATAAGTTTTCCTACCACTCTATTTAGGGTTTTAATTGGCATGATTTTATATTGTTATATATCATAATACATGATTTAGTATGTGTTTAAGTTGTGTTTAAGGCTTTGATTTATTGTTGAGTCTTGTTAATCAATCCTTGACGCATTAAGCACACTGGACAATTTTGGACAGCATGAGTATCTCGAAATTAAACATATATTTTCTAAATGATTCTTCTTAAGAAACTTATCTTTTTGAATACTAGGCATATAGGGCTTATTGAATAAATTTTGTTTCATGAGATTTGACTTCGTTTTCAATTTTATATGTATTTTCGAAACAGATACTGTTGCACTGTAAAACTTCGACTTTAGCAGAATGACAAAATTCACAAAATTATTTGCAGTACCAAACGAAAAATTATGAAATTTTAAACAGAGATTGATATATGTGTCTAGTATCCAAATTTTTTATTTCATAATTTTTTTATTAGTATATGATTTTATAAAAATTTCGGAGCCAGTTCTGTTCAGTTAAGGTACTGTGAAATAGTTTCAAATTTTTTTAAATACAAATAGTTTGAAAATGTTTTTGATATCAGATCTTCTTAAAAATTTTACACGAGGTGCCCATGGATGTCTAGAATAGTTCTATAGAATATTATGTCATTTCAATTTTTAGATTAAGAGTTAAAATTCTGAGAATCAACCTTGTGCTGGTATGAATTAGAAAATCATATTCTTAGAATAAGTCCGTAATAGTTATATCTTGTATTTTTTTAAGGTATTGGAGGTGTTTGAGGCTCTTAGAGGCTTAGAAGTGTGTTAGATCAATTCTTTTATTGAGGTAAGTGACTTTATTCCTAATCTATTAGATATGTATGGTTATTTTGATATTATTATTATTATTATTATTATTATTATTATTATTATTATTATTATTATTATTATTATTATTATTATTATTATTATTATTATTATTATTATTATTATTATTATTATTATTATTATTATTATTATTATTAGTATGAGTGTTTTTATATTACTTAAAAGATTAATTGATTTTCATAACAAAATTAGTTTTTGTAAATGTTTTCAAATCTAAAATTTTAACAAAATATTATAAATTCTTTTAAATATATAATTGATTTTGTTACATGATTACCTTTTATGATTTTGTCTATAAAATATTTTCCAAGCCTAAATTATTGTTATGAACATTTATGGATTTGATACGAATGTTTTGTGCCATGTACAATTTAGATTACTTATGACTGTACTGGGGCCACATCTTGAGACTATATGGGGGACACCTCTCGAGGGCCAGAGTGTTGTGAAGTGCCACATATAGTACAAAGTGTCACGTACAAGTCATTACATATGAAAAACTAATTTGAATGTTTTGGCCCATTGTCCATAGTTATTCTGATTCCGATTCTGATTGTATAATACGATATATATGTTCTGGACTAGTATTGAGTTTTTGTTTTGAGTGTGCACACGATTTTCTAATTCTAATTTTGATTCTATTTCTGGCCGGATCACCGGGAGTATAGGTGACACTATGTGACATGAGCTAACATTTTGCTTTCTGTGTATGTGTTCTACGATTTGCTTTCATAATTAACTACGCTTTTGATATCCCAGATTACTATGAATTTATGTCATCTTATTGTAACATATATTGTTTTATGAAATTTATGAATTATAATATATGTTTTACTAAAAAGAAGGCTTACAATATTTTTAGTATCGATAAGCCTAGTGTGTTGGGAATGGTTTTACTTACTGAGTTGACGGCTTACCCCTAGTCATTACTTTTTACAGATTAAATACCTTGCTGAGAGGTGTGCTTATCAGTGGAGTTAGAGATATTTTGTTTCCTTTTGCTAGTTGAATAAAAGAAGGATAGACTCATTTTTTTAAGTTTATTTATTATATGAACTTGTAATTTGGGAGTTTTGAGACTTTTGTTATATTTATGTCTTCGAGAGAGATTATTTAGTATTAGACATATAGTTTCGTGATTTTATTTGAATAAAATTTAAGGTATTTCAGTTTGAGATTTTTGGCGGAAGGATTTGGATTTGTAAGTAACCTCTTTCATCTCGTGCACCACACTTCTTGAATTTAGGGTGTTACAATTTCCTACTATTTTGACGTGAACAACATGCAAGATTAAATCCTATGTTTGATTAGTTTGAAGAGCTTGAAACTCGTCTTGCATTGTTTTAAACCACATTGGATTAGAGAGTGCTTGAGAAACAGAGGTAGGTTCCGAAGGTTGAGCAAGCAAGGCTAATAAGTAGAATTTGGGCTTATAAATGCCTACTTTAGGCCTAGTGATCATAGGATGGCTAATTGCTAGAGGTGAAAGTAATGCATGTGGTAGTGAAGGTGGAGTAATATGTAGAGTTGAATAAAGTGAATGGTTATGAACTAAATGTAAGGAAAAGAGAGTAACTGTATTAGGTTGAGAAGAATTTGTATGTGGTGAAGAAAGAGAAGCATTAGAGATGGTTGCTGGGGGTGTTGCCCAAGGGCTTGTAATTTAATAAAAGAAGACATAGAAGAAGGAAAATACTAAAAAATAAACTCACTGGTTGAAATGGATAGACAACTTTTTTGAACTAAATAGAAGAACATAAAGAAAAGAAAATTCATCAAAAGTAACATGATTTAAAATCTAAGTTTTCCCTGAAAAATGAAGACAATGATATCCTTTATAATGAGGGCTGTAACCAATGAAAACACATCTGTCAGTTCTAAAATCAAACTTATGTTTGTTATATGGTTTAAGAGAAGGATAACAAGCACAACCAAAGGTTCTAACATTGAAGAGTTTGGTTTTTGGTGGAATATCTTTTGAAAAGGAGAAATTGTTAGTAATATGCTCTAAAGGCCAATCAAATGGTGTTTGTTTGTTTAGGGAATTATTGTATTTGAATAGCATTTTGATATTTATAAAATGGCATAGTTATCAATATTCATTAATTAATTTAATGAATATAGTCCAAGATGTAAAATAGTTAAGGAACACATTCTCGAGTTTGTCGAGAATATGAAACGTGTATCCTTTGTACTATACTTCTAAAATAGTTCCTAGTGGTGGATTTATGATTGGACATTATAAATTCCTATAAACACTAGTATGTGTTATGACTCCTTATGGTATGTGATACTAAAATGGATGGTGAGTTTCATATCATTGACATGAGATGTCAAGTCAAACACATAGGTACTTGTTGCGAGAACAAGTTTACTGAACTTGACCAGATATAGTAAGCCATATGGTCTTGAGTGTTAATGGCTTATTATACATTGTATTAGACACTATGTTTAGTAATGGTCTTTAGACCTGAGGCATAATGATGTCTTATACATAGACATCTCTGATATGTGAATGCATAATGATTGATTCCTAATCACGGAAGAGATCTAGCAATAACTGTCAGGGGTGGATATGTATGAAGACTAGTGCATGACCAATATGGAATTCATCACTTTGTAATATACAAAAGGATGTCCTATGAGATAATATGAATAGGCATGAGAAATCCTTGGACAAGTTGAAATATATTAGAATTAGTTCAAATTATATATTCATTTCAAGTTCATTAATATTTGTTTAGAGATAAATCATAATTGCAAAACAAAATAAAACATAAGCAGTGCTTTTCTCTGGACATGGATGATGAAGAGACCAAGACATAGAGATACAATGGAATAGGTTCTATAGATCCAACAATTCTTGTTATTTGGATGGTTGTGATATACTGCTAGGTGTCACTCATGACTTGTAGAAACCTTAAGATCAATATTGGTAAAGCGTATTATCAATGCATCTTAAGGTCATTAGAAGAGTTCTAATTGATGACTAAAGAGTTTAACATCATTTAATGAATAAAGAGTTATCATTAAAATAGTTCTACTACCTTATAACTAAGAACCTAAAAGGTCACACACTAAATAGAAATGAAAAAGGAGTTACTAGAAAATGACAAGTTAAATTTTCTATTTTTAGGAAAATCAATATTTATATTATAATTCATTGAGAATGAATATATATATATATAAATATATCTTAAATATGATTTAAGATAGAAATTTAGATGTTCCATAAATAGTTTAAGGAACAAAATAAATTTCGTAAATCCTCCATTAAACATTATGTAATATCGAGCACGTAAAATGACCATTTTGGACATGTTCGGGTTCATATATGATTATGGACTTCTAGACCATTTTTGGGTTTAGAATTTTGGGCTTTTATTGGATCTAATATGGATTAAGAGAAAGCATTAGAACATGTCACAAAATGAGCCCACATTTAACCATTTGATTTGATCAAAATGGGGTTAATTAATTAATTACGAAATTAATTAATTTAGCTATTTATTAATTTGATTAAATAATTTATTTAAGTGATAAGATCACTTTCAATAAATTATAGCTAAGTGGGTGGGTCTAGCACATGATAATGTTTGGTGCCAATATTAGACATAATGGTGCTTTATTTGGTGGAAGGGGAATCATCATGAACTAGCATTCATGTTTCATCATTATCTCTCTCATTTCTAAACGAAATTTCGTGATTCCAAATCCTCTGAACTCCTAGAACATTTCTAAGTGTGGACTAAGTATAGGCATCACAATTGGGGTGCTTAAGGATCTCAGATCGTGGCAAAACAGAAGCTGTTCGTGCAGAGCTGTATTTTCTGGACAGTGTTCGTAGCTTGCTGTTTTCAGTCGTTTTCTCCTACCTCACGAAGTATTTTTCGAAACTGCAAGTGAGGTAATTAAACTTCAATCTTTCCTCTTGATTTTCGTTTTTTGAATGAAGCCGATCCGAGGTTTCTAGAGCTTCCGCCGTCCGTTTTAATTTTACTGCGCAAAAGTTGCGATTTTAGGAACCTCATGGACAAATGTTGTCCTTCAGAAATGTTGTTCAAAACTGGAGTATGAGGTCTATTTATTAAGAAGACGATAGCATGAAATGCATTTTACTAGAATCTTAAAGGCAAATGTGCTTGTGCTAGTAGGGTTAGACCAATTTCAACTATATGTCTATGTTTTCTTTAATTGTTTTCCATTTTGATGATGGATATGAGGACAAGGTGCCTAAAATGGATGCCTAATGCAGTAAGTAAAGAAAAAAAGTTTTTAATTCCCCTCTCTAATCTACTTAAACTGCTTCGATATAGAGTTACAAATGTTTCCTAATAAAGTGTTTAAAAATATAGAATACTTCAAGGGCATCAGACTTAGTAGTTAGTGGAAATATTTAAATGAATCTAGTAAAGTCATTTATGTGTTAACATAAATATGTTAATAATATTGATTTTGATGATAACAAATTTTATATAGTTTTTGACAAAAATATTGGAGATATTTCTTAATAAACAAAAGCCTTTTTATTCATTGCCTTATTTCTTCATAAAAGATGGACTTTCAAATTAGAAAGAGATTCTCTACAAAAACTCGTTTAAAATTGCAATTCTGGTTATAAACGGTGAATCGTTTATTTTAAACGGTTAACCGATTAACACCAGAGAGCGACATAATGCCTAAAGCTCTAACCGTTTATGAAAAACGGAAATCACCAAGAATGGAAAGGCTACTGGAACTTAACGGTGAACCGTTTATCTTAAACGGTTAACCGATAATGTCCAGAATTGAAGGTTGTCCTCCTCGATTAACGAGATAATATCCGAAATGTTACCAAAGTCAACTGCTTAGCGTAAACGGATAACAAATGCTCATCTTGCGTGTCTCGGTAGTTAATTAATTACAAACGCAAACCGCTTATGTGAAATATGGTAACTTTTGACCAACCAAACGGGTTAACTGCTTAGGTTAACGGCGAACCGCTTTTCTGTCCCAGATTTTCAGATCCGATATAAATAGCTCATTCAAATTCAAAAGGTTGATCACAACATTTGAGCTAATATTCAGAATACAATCTTCATAGAGCTTAGAACACATTCTTGCTTCATCTATTCACATATTAAGCATCATTGTGTAATCTTATATATTGTGAGAGGCAAAACAGCTTTGTAATCTTTTATTTTGAGTGATTGTAAGTATAATCTGTAAAGGTCCATTGACACCTTGGAAGTCAAGTAACTTAAATCTTTTTATATTGTGATTCTCTTAATTGTTATTGCTTTGAATTTGATTTATAATTGCATTAAGATTTTCTTTAATAAATTGAATAATTTTTTAGAATCCCAATTCACCCCCCTCTTGGGTTGCATACTTGTATTTCATTATGATGCACGGATAGTAGGTGTAACCTTATGTGGAAGAAATGTGGGAAAGTCCCTAAAGATCTGCATAGATCAGTTGTGAAGGTGCTATTGTTTTAGTTTTATCTGAGTCAAAATGCAATATATGATATTTGCTAAATTGTCATGCACTACAGAAATGAAAATTATCTACTTTATTGAAACCATTAAAGTCATTATGAGATTAGAGTACAGTTTTAAGAGTATAAACTACTCAGGTTTATTTAAAAGAACATGACTAAGGAAAACTGAATTTACTGCAGTGAACTGGGATGAGAGATTTTGAACTCTTTATAAGCCATTTTGAGCAACTCTTTCAAGTAAGGTAATCCTTGTGCTCCTAGCTTTGATAAAGCATAGATTGCCACAAAATTCAAATAATAACATGATTATCAGCTAGAAGTTTGGAAACACTAAGCAAGTTTTTGGTAATATGTGGGACATATAAGACATGATTAAGAAATAAAGAGTTAGAAGTATTAGTGTCAAGCATAACTGATCCAATATGTTTAATATATAATGCATGTCCATTACCAACAAATAATTTGCATAATCAATATAAGCTTGAAAGAAGAAGATTATTTAAATCATTGGTGATATGATTTATGGCTCCACTGTCAATTTAAAAGCATATTCTACTGATCGAGAGATAAACATACTGGTAAGTGATTCCCAAACCTATTTTGAGGTTGCACAATCGATCCTAGTTAAAATCATATTCTACTGAATTAATGACATCATCTAGCTTAAGAGAGTTGATTAGTCTTGATCCAAGTTGTGAACTCTGGATTCATTGATCTAAATCTATTTCCAGATGAATTTTTAACTCTAGGTTTTCTCAAAAGAAAGAAATTGCTCAGGACACTTACGATCTTCGTTAATGAAACCTTCTAAGCCATTGCCTTTAATTGATGCCAAAACTTATGTACGCCACAAAATAAAATTACTTTGATCAAGTTTAATAGGACTAATGAAGCTATAAGAAGGACTGTTTTGATTAGTGCTTGGCATTGCAAACTCTGATACCATGTTTGAATATTGAGTAATAGTGTTTAGCAAGCAAGAAAATAAGAGAAAATGTTTAGAAGAAACTTGTAGAAGATTCTCAATTAGCTAAATCAAAATGAAAATATATTACATATTTATAGTACTAAAATCTACAAGTTATTAAATTTGTTATGCACACGTGTGCTTTGCTTGATACAAGCTAAATCAAGTAACTAATTCTGCCACATCAGCTCAGGAACTAATCTGTTGCTGCTGATTACAGAGTAACTATATGCTCAGCATTCAAGTAATATTTGATTAATTGACAGGAGACACCTCAGAAGGCTCGATCTTTGTTATAATTACTTAACGATTGACTCATAGTATAGCTTGCTCTCTTCTTTGACTAATTGCAAAAATATAAAAACTTTACAATTTGGTTCTAATATGTTACGTGGCATCCTTCCACCATTAATTAGGAATTTATCTACTTCACTTTAGTATTTTTAGGCACATGAGTGTGATCTCAAGGGCAATATTCTTCCACAAATTGATAATTTAAATAGACTCATAATTTTCAATCTCGTATACAATGACTTGGATGGAATTATTCCATTAACAGTGGGAATATTGAAACAGCTACAAGGTATCGCCCTTGATGGTAATAATTTGCAAGGTTCCATTCCCTATGATCTTTGCCACTTAGAAGCGTTGAATGGATTAATGTTAAGTGATAATACGCTCTCAAGTCAGATACCGCCATGCTTTCTAAGTTTAATATCTCTAAGAGAACTCAACTTAGGCTCCAATAACTTCAGTTATGGTGTTCTATCATCTTTATGGAGTCTTGAGCACGTCCTGCAATAGACATGTCAAATTCATTTAAGTGGTTCTCTCTCTTTAAATATACTAAATTTTAAAGCCTTGGTAGCTTTAGATTCATCGAGGAATTATTTATCAAGTGTTATTCCAATAATCATTAGTGGCCTCAAGGAATTACAAAATATGTCATTCGCCAGTAATTAATTTGAAGGTCATATCCTTGAATCATTTGACAATTCGACAAGTTTGGAGTTCTTGGATGTCTGTAGTAACAATCTCTTTAGAGAAATTCCTAAGTCATTGGAGGCACTTTTAAATCTCAAACTACTTTATGTGTCTCACAATAAACTAGAAGTAGAAATTTCTAACAATGGGCTATGTAAAAACTTCTCAGCTCAATCATTTATTTGGAATTATGCACTTTGTGGTCCACCAAGACTCTAAATGCCACATTGCAAGGAAAGTAACAATAAAAGATCAAAAGAAAGCTACTCCACCTCTCCTGAAATATGTTTTGGCTTCGATAATATCCATTGTACTAATAGTGCTCATCATTATCTTCTTTATAAGACGTCAAAATAAAAAGACAAAAAATCTTAATAAAAAAGATTCATTGTCTCTCATAACATGGAGAAGAGTATCCTATCTAGATATTCAATAGGCTATTGACGGATTAAGAATGCCAGTTGCATGGTACAAGTGGTTTCTAATCAGTATATAAAGAAAACACCTTCTAATGGGACTAATGTTACAATAAAGTTTTTAATCTACAGTTGGAGAGAGTGGCTAGGAGTTTTGATTCTGAAAGTATCATAACGATCCTTAGTAGTTGTTTTAATCCAGATTTTACAGCATCGGTACTTGAGTTCATGCCCGATGGTAGTCTGAAGAAATTGTTGTACTCTCACAACTTTTTTCTAGATATCCTTGAGAGATTAAATATAATGATAGATGTGGGGTTGACTCTTGAATATCTCCATCGTGATCTTTCAATACCTATGATTAACTGTGATTTAAAGCCTAACAACATTCTCTTGGATGAAAATATGGTGGCATATGTGAGTGACTTTGGCATTTCGAAACTCTTTGGTGAAAGAGATGATTCAGTGACACAAACCATGACAATAGCTATAATTGGTTATATAGCTCCAGGTAGTGTTTCAAGTATAACTTCAAATTTCACTCAAAGTTTTGTTACAAGCATAAGTTCAAATTTCGCCCAAAGTTTTGGTCAGTTACAATTTATTTCGTAAAGATATATCTTTACGAGAAATTGAAATTAAAAATTGCAGAGTATGGATCAGATCTAGAAGGAATGTTTCATCCAGATGCGATGTTTATAGTAATGGTATTTTATTGATGGAAGCTGTTTGGGGAAAAACAAAAAACATTATAGTGGAACGGCAGGTGTTGATGAGGCACCACGACGATTACTATGCATTCACAAGGTACCCGGTCTACCCTTAAAATTCAGTACCTAGGGTACCCGACCTACCTCCTATAACTCAGTACTTGGGGTACCCGGTCTACCCCATAAAACTCAGTACCCGGGGTATCTGGTATACCCCATAAAACTCGGTATCCGGGGTACCTACATACCCTCTGTAACTCGGTACCCGGAGTACCCACCTACCCCATAAAACTCGGTACCCGGAGTACCCGGCCTACCCCCTATAACTCGGTACCCCGGGGTACCCAACAAACCATATGCGAAGCAATCAATGAAAAGTATCTAAAATGTTGGTCACGAGAAACGTCTCTATCGCCTAAAAAGAGAATATTCGATTTTGTGAAAATCAGATGTCATAATATCATGTCGAAAAAGTGGTGACAGTCGGCCAAAAAGTGAAGGACGCTGCCCTTAGGACAATGGTCCTCAACCGCCTTACCAGACAACCTTTGTTGAGGTATCTTGGACTACTTTCCAGCCTACGCCACGTATCCAAAAGGATAAAGTACGCCATGAAATGCCTTCTTGCGCCCCAAGCATGCTCCTCAAATGACCCAAAATAATAAAAAGGTAAAAGGACAGCCAAGAACCATTGGAAATACGCCACATGGCAGCCGGGGTACTAGATATATAAAAGCATCTAGGTTTATTTTCATCATTTATGATCATACACACTCCAAAAAAACCCTTCTTCAACCTTAAATCATGATTTTAGAGGACTGGCAAGCTCTCGTCACCATAGGAAAGCTTGAGTTGTTGACTTAAGCATCGGAGTGTGAACGCCGGGGCATCTCGGCTTCACCTCTAACCTCATTTCCATTGTTTTGCAAGTTAAAAGCTCACTTTAAGAGACCTCTTCTCCAGATTCATATCTCTCACTGTCATCAGCATCCGCCCATTCTCCTTACCTCCTCTCAGATCTTAAAAATATCGCATACAACGACCTAGTGAGATACCCTGATTTTCCCACAAAATAAATTTATTGTTTTAGATAGGTTTTCTTTTTTTGTTTGCACTCAAAATCTGTCTAAAACAGAAGTTTTCACGAGAAAGATGAAATATTTACTCGAGAAATGAGTTTAAAGAACTGGGAAAACGAGTCATTATCTCATGGATTGACAGTTTTTGATGCGAACTTGCTACGAGAAGAGAGAGCTTTCTCTGCCAAAATGGATTATCCACTAAGCATCGTGCATTTGGCATCGGATTGTTGCATGGATTCACCAGGTCAAAGGATAGATATGACGGATGCGGCTGCAAAACTTGTCAACTTTGTTTGTCCACTTTCTTGTTTGTGGTTGTGAAAGAACAGCCATTGTTCTCAGCAGAGTAGAAATTAGTCTGAGAAATCTGATGGTCCTCTCTCTCTCTCTTTTTTTTGGTACAAAGAGGCTCTTAAACAGAGCTAAGAAAACACTAATTGGGGATAAGCAACCCCACACATATCATGAAGCAAAAGCGGAGTGACACAAGCAAAAGCGGAGTAACACCAGCTGGAAGACTAATGAAATTGTGAAGACCAATGGAGGGTCGAAGACGTAATTCGCAAGGTAATCACCAGCAAAATTCACCACTCTATAAATATAGTTAATAGTAATGTGTCAATTCCTGTGCACAAGATCCTCGATCGACCTTACTATAGGAGAATACTCGTTAGTCACCTCCACATAATTATTCAACACCTGCACAACACACAAACTATCAACTTCCACGAGCAACTAACAAACTCCATAGTTCCAAGCCATGACAAGACCTTGACATAAAACCCATAGCTCAGCAGTCAGCACCTATGATCGAGCAATAACGAATTGGTAAACTTCTGATGGTCCTCTCTCAACGTCACGTATTTTTATTTTTCCCAAAATTAAACTATTCGTTATACCAAGTTTCCTATAGTTTTGGAACATTTACAAACTTTCCAAGTTTACGTAATCCTTGACAGTCATTTCCACGAGATTTATTCACAATCAAATTCGAACATTGCTTTTACGAATCCTCAGCATATACAACAAAATTAAGAATGCATACTGAAGTTATTCTCACAGGGTTCCCTCACACTACACTTTATCCTTTCTTTAGTTAAAACGGCTGTTTTCGATCATATATAATTGCGGCTTGCCGTTTGATGATGAAGAAATAAGTTATCAAATGACTCACGAATCCCTTGACTAGCTTGACTTATAATTCGTAAAATTTGCATTAGAAATTACACATGTTGCATGCCTGAATCAGAGATTGAATTGAAATTTTTACAATGACAATAACAGTCACAGACAATCATCACATTACAACTAATAAGGCATATTCTCCTGTACAAATTATTGATTTTCCTATACCAATGCCATTAGTTTCCGCTTTCGGTTGATAATTGAGATTTACACTTCATAGATGTATGTCTGTGGTACAAAAAACACAACATATATACTTGCATAAAAATGTACACATCACTTCTTCTTTCTCTCTTCATTTTCCCTTTCCAAAATTACAGGAGCAGCTGGTATGCTGAACCACCATTCTCTCAATCTCCTCATCCATCTCTCGGTGCTTGCTCTCCTTGTGGGAGAATATCTTGTAAATATCTCCAAAAACATAAGTAGAACTATGTACTTACTGGGTACAAATATCAAAATCAACGCCGTTAACAAAAGACCAACTGCAAATTTATCGCTTGCCTGGATTATAAAACACCAAAATAGCAGGTGTTGGCACGTCACCAAATAAAATTGAACTGAAGATACAAACAATACTCCCAATGCCACCAAATAATAGTATGCACTAGACCTTTTCTGTTCTTAGTTAGTTAAAAAGGTTTGCAAAAAGATGGAGAGCAAAACCTGTGGGAAAATCGTGAGCAGCAATCCACGTAGCTTAAGAAGAAAGATGTTTCCATCCTGAATAAGCTGTTCAGCCTGGGAAATTGCATTTTGAACAGCCAAAAGCTGCTCCATTGTGTTCATAGGTGGTGGAGCTATTACCTTAACTTCATCAACAGGCTTGCCTTGGTTCAAGAATCTTGTGAGTACCATAAAGATTGCAAAAAAGATGAGCAGTAATGCCAAAGCATAGCCCAGCCATCCCCTACAATGAAAATCCTATTAAGTTTCCATGAAAGCCACCAACCATGTATATGATTTGTTCAAGAAAACAATTTAAATCATCAGAATTACAAGTAAATCAACTATGCAACATGGACTCTTCTGTAAAACAAAAGTGAAAAAATAAAAACCCTAAAGGTGAAGAATCAAACATCTAAAAATATCCACCCTTCTTAATTGCAACTTTACATAAGGTCTTTTGATGTCCAGTAATTATAAGCATGGTTTAGTATCAAAATTAAAAATGCCAGCTGATCGCCAACTACTTAGCTATGCAGATAAAAGTTACTAAATTTGCTTCTTACCTGCAAATGATAAATGTGAAGACTAAACAGAACACTGAAGACTTCAGGGGATCATCCCAATATGCCAGAGAAAGAAGCCACCTTCCAACTTCCGTGGCAGGAAGCAGAAGCTCCTACAAGCATATATAAGGTTGAGAATTACAATAAGCTCTATTGATGCTTCAAATGAATTACTCACTCTATTATTGGTTTAGCTTGACACATGATAATCCTCCCCATATTCCCTCCTCCCCCTCCTTCCCCACCACACACGATGGAGAGAAATGATGAAAGATATCATTTATAAATCTTTCTGCGATCATAAGGTCAGCAACCAGAACCCAATACCATGATTCCAGTTGATGCAACTCATAATCTTTGTTTAAATAATCAGCGGAAAAAGACTGATGCAGGATGATAAGATAAGATTTATATTCAAGTCAATTCAATGATTATATCATTTCAGTAATCATCATCAACATAAATTAAGACCTACATATGACGGCCAAGAAGACAGAAATAAAACCGGAAACTAGAAATCCACTCCTAACAAGTAAAGAAAACCTAAATCAACAAAAATAAAACAACTCGATATAAGTCAGAATGCAAAACCATGTATTAAGTATCAGTAGCAATACCTTCATGACGGCCAAATTGGTGTCAATACCGTCTACTTTAACTCCATCAACTGTTTCTTGTGCCTGCACAACCTTTTTATAGCTATTTCTGGATTCCTTAACAGTTCTTTCCAATGGACTCATCTCCCCCACAGCTATCTCACCCACTACAAGCCCAGCCCCAGCCTCCATAGAATTATTACTTGAACTTGGTCCAAACGCAAACCCTAAGTTAGAAACCATGGCCATGGCTGAAATTGAATACATTCCAACCCCACCCACAGACTTGTTAGTCCGTTCTAATTCCCTTAAGGTTGACATGTTTGCAAGAGTTTCCAGTATCAAATCTCCACCCGGAAGCTGATCACATAGGTTAAACATGAGAAGACTCTCGCAACAAACAGAATTTGCAGTACTAATTTCTTGAATAGCTTGTAGTCGCAGAATTCCAAGTACAGCCTTTGAGAGCACTTCATCCTGCTGAAATCCTGTAATTTGAAACTTATTTATAAATCTGTGTGCATATAAAATTTCCCTGATTATTGCTAACCAGTAATCACGACGTGTATGTCCTTTAAGCTCTGGGAATTCTAAGATTATTGGTTCTGATCTACAAGAAAAACACGATTAAGAGTTAACAGCTATTTAAGCTTCAAGAAAAGCTTTTAGTTGAGCAAAATAACTGAAATATACAACTATAAACAATGAAAAATCATATGCATCATGACTTACAAGGAAACAGATTTGTAAAAGACTGCCTTGTCAAAAAGTCGAGTGCCCCATGGTCCAGTCAATTCAGGTTTAACAACCTGTTTTAGATCTTCTGCTAAATCATATATTTTTGCCTTCTCATAAGATACAACACGATGGGCTTCAAAATACAGTGCATGATCTGTCAAAGTCAACCGACCTGCATATAAACCAGGATACCTATAAGTTGGCAAATGTGACATTTTATTTTTCTTTTCTAGTTCAATAGTACACTTTAAGACATAGAAATTAACTAGTGCTCCAATTTCTCTAAAATGCAGGTTTGCATTAGATACATTCTTTACAAATATAGTCCTAAAACCTGTTAACAAAAGTTATTTATCAAATGAACCAACCTGGCCACGTGGATATTCCCACATGCTCTAGAACTGGCTGGGTGGTGACAGTCCCATCCACCTCCAGAATCTTTTCACCTCTTGATGAACGAATGGCAGAAAGAATAGATGATTCCGACTGAGTCTTCATCTTTTTTATGGCTCTATGGAATTAAGAATTAAAATATTATGGCTACATAAGTGTGCCTATAAATTGGAAAATGATTTCATAAAGCATGAAAACTTGCATGAAAATTTGATAGTGAAGAACTAAGACAAATATATCCATATGTTATATTCAAAATTGAAAAACAAATAAACCTTGACACAAAATGGGGATTTAACCTAAAACAAAAATATTTGAACTGCAGTAGTTAATTAAATTTTATTAATGATAAAATATATCTTAACCAAGTATTTCTCACGTCATTGTTCCACAAATCCACAATATCTTAACCAAGTATTTCTCCTGTGAAGAATGTCATTGTTCAACAAATCCACAATGTTTCTTGAGTATTAAATAACAAATTGACAACCAGCATCAAAATTGATCATATATAAATATACTTTGGAATTACTATATTTGTATACAACTTTTTAAGGAGCACAACCGTTCATACCAAGTCTCTTGACAGTCCAATTATTTATATGGTATATTAATTTAAAAAAATAAATAAATAAATAGTCCAGCAAGCTAGTAAATATTATTCCTCCTCTTCCCACTCACAAAAAGACAATTTATGTTTCCAAAGATAAAGAATTTTTTTTCTTTTTTCTCCCTATGTTAAGCATCGCGGCTACCTCTCCAGTCCAGTGATGTACTTGTTGAAAATGGAGTATTGAAGCCGCCCACCAGTTGATTTATGCTAGCACCTCGAAAAAGATTCTCACTCATAACTACATTGGCAATGATTGGAACTGCTGGAGCTATTCTAGAGAAGGCCTCCATCCCAACCGTTGCAACCCCATCCACCTGCAATTAAGATAAAGCCAATACACTCACATCAATAGCAAGTTTCACCATCATATTCAAGATACTATAACCTACACATTCATATAAATTAGACCTCTGACGTTAAAGGGCCCTCCGTCAATATCAACTCAAATGATTACGCACAAAAAGACACAGAGATAGACAAATAGATCATAAACAAATATACAGAGATAACACATATCTTCTCAACTTATAAAAAAACATATACCCCAGCCGCTGCATCCTCATCTATCTACAAGAAAATTGAGTGTCAAATCATGGACAGCAAGTTTCACCAGATACTATAGACACTACTTGAAAATTTTCTATGGCCACTTAGGTGACCACAAAATTAGATATGACCATCTGATAATGCCAACTTCGGGACACAGAAGTGCGATTCATGCACGAGACATAGATACATATCACATCAAACAAAGAGAAAGAGTGAGAGGGAGAGAGAGATACAGGCAGCTTATACTGCACAGTAAATAAGACATAGATATCCTCCTGTTTAAGCAACTACAACATGGTTGGTCCTTGAGCCAAAGCAAATTAACCCATCAAAATAAACTACAATTGGCAATAGAAAAAATGCTTTTCAAGCAATTAAAAGATTTATCATGGCCACTAACTCAATTAAGTATAAATTTGCAGAAAATTCTCATTCAAGAAATGATGATTAGCTTTCATCAGACGATTCCCTCAAGGTGCAACCATGTAATGTTTGTATAACATGGATTTATAAATTCAACAATTATATGGAAGAGTGTTTCTCAAATTCCCAACTCCTGCTAATTACACAATTGTCAATTGCTGAAAAATTTCCTCACTATTATTAGCAACAATGTAATAATTATGACTCACGTTAAGTAAAGGTTGGCTTGAAGCTGCAGGAACTTCCCAAGCAAGCATCACATCATATGTTAGGCGTCGAAACTTTTTATCAGCTAAATGGCCAGTTACTTGAGTTGAAAGAGCAAGTGTCCTGAAGCAACAATACTCCAAAAAGTTCCTTGCATAACGCGATGGATGCTTTATGGCTTCAGAAGCCTCTGCATTAAAGCTTTCTTGAAGTTCACTCGAGGAAATACCAAGGATTCTGCATTATCAATTTCTAGTTTCCATAAAGACAGTATATAAAGGAATAAAAAAGATAAACTAGCGTCTAAGAAATAGATGTTTCTGAAACTGGCCTGCAGAATAGGTACAATTTAAAAACTAATCAACCAGACAAATTCTAATCAAACTAAAATATAAATTTCACCAAAATAATGTGCTTAAAAGAGAGGGAAAAAAACCAGCAATTAAAGCAGAGTCAAAAAGTATCACACTTACTTTGAGCATCTACGAACAACTATATTAGCAAGTGGAGAGAGCTCCTGTATCCAATTCCTGCCGGCGGATGGGGACCTTTCCATTTCTTCAAATTCATCATCAAATGAACTTCGACTTCCAAGCAACCATTTGAATGACCCCTCTCTTACCAGACCCTCAAGCATATTTCTGGTTCTGCTTGATACTTCCATCTCCAAATCTCTTCCCCTTATTATATAACAAAATTTGAAGACACCCAGAACAGAATCCTGTGGCAATATGTTCACTCAGATACAAATCTCACATTATGAACACAACTAGAATGTTAGCTAATAAATTACTACCTTAACCCATAAAAAAGAATTTTTTTTTTCTTCTACAGCATTACTGTCAATGCATAAAATTTTTGCCCTTGCCAATGAAATATGTCAAACGCATACAACCTTCCATTCCATCATAATCATCACAAAACTCAAAATATAACTTATTCATTCAAAACCCGACTATCTAACACTTCCAAACTCTTCAACCATTCAAAAATCAATCACAAATTAACTCATCAAAACAGTTCAAAACCCAAATAGAAACTTCACTAAACAAAACAACGTAATGCCAACAACTTGCTTTAACCAGGCCACTAAGAACTAACCTCAACAAATGTAGATTTTGCATATAAAATTCTTCCAATAACCTCAATATTTCACCAACCCCATCTCAGATTAGCTTCGTTGGACCAACTACCACAAACCCTTTTCACGAAATAGCGAACTTCACGAGATTGCTTCAACTGTCAAAGCAAAGAATACGAGTTTCAAGCAAGAAACACACATGATTCTGTCGTGATATAGGGTTTATTTAATTGAAAAAAAAAAGGATTTGTGTTGGATTGGGTAAAAAGATTCTGAAGTGCTCGAGAGAAAGAATAACGCGCAGTGTAGTAGTAGATTGAGGTGGCGTTTAAAAATCTTTCGTCATCTCGAAGTAAATTTTCTGTTCTGTTCGGTGCTGTCTCTCTTTCTGGGTGATGATCAGACGTGCTCAGGTTCACAGAATATAAATACGTGGCAGCCTTTTATTGATTTATTTCCCGGCGAATCAAACTTTGGCTAACCAGATGAGACTTTCAGAGGTCAAAGTCAGATATGAAAGTGGAATCAATTTACTCGCTCACTACCAAAACAAAATCCGTGTTAATTAGCTAATAATATTTATTTATTTTAATTGATAAAAACAGTTTATAGTTTATACATAGATTTGTTTTGAGATAATTCCATCTACTCTTTGCCCCGATACTTAGATTTTGTTTTGGCATAATTCCATACGTACCCCTGTCGTTTGCAAGTCCCCAGGTACCCCAGCGACAATCGACACCGGTCCAAATACTCTTTAAATATGTCATTGACTCCCCTCAACTTTTAAACATTTACCAACTTCGCCTGATACTAATTGTCGTTTTACTTCTAGATCCAGTACAAAATTTGTTTATTACATGAAAATATGAAATGACTTATTTACCTCTTACTGCCACAAGTCTCCATACAAGAGAGAAATATGTCAATTATTTAACACTGTCACAAGTCTTCATATTATGGAGAAATGTGTCGATCATTTAACACCGCTACATGATTTTACGTAAGCAGTGATTGTTCAAGTTAGATGCATTTTTTAAAAAAAATTTAAACAAAGATCCCTAAAATAAAAGTTTTGAGGATGAAATCACCCTCAGGTTGGCTAATTTAGTCTCA
The DNA here is from genome assembly GCA_030448925.1 of Citrus cavaleriei. NCBI lineage: Eukaryota > Viridiplantae > Streptophyta > Magnoliopsida > Sapindales > Rutaceae > Citrus > Citrus cavaleriei. The sequence goes on from JAUJEN010000224.1 coordinate 49,814, forward strand.
AACGTGATAAATTACTCGACAATTTTACTTTATTAATCCAGCAAATCTTAGGATCAGTTCGGTATTATTATAGCTTTTGAAATAATTACAATTAGATATACTGTTAAATTAATTAATTGTGAAGAGAATAAGTTAAAACGTTTGGTTAAATTTATTTTTAAAAATACTGTATGTTTTAAAAGTAATATTATATATTTGGTAAATCTTATTGTTAAATTCACATAAGAATGTAAAAAATTAAAATGGACATAATGTTAAATAAAATTTATTTATACATTTTTTAATCATGTATATAAAATGTTTTTTATTGTGTATATATAATAACTAATAATTAAAACAAATATTTTAATTTTATTAATTTTATTTTCTTCATCTCAAAATAATTGGCAATAATAATAATTTTTTATATTTAAATTTCCTAATTAATAATGATAATTTTAGTTTTTTATAACATGTGTGAGAATATATAGAATTGTATTAAAGTATAAAATTAATTCTCAAAATCAGATTTTGAAAAGATACTATTTTCCTATTTTTCAAAATCTCTTATAAGATGGAATAATTTTTAAAAAGATTTACTAAATATCAAAATTAGTTTTTAACTTTTCAAAATCACTTTTGATTCTTGGGTAAAAACTTGTTTAGTCCTTATATTATGAGGTTAAATACATTTAGTCCTCGATTTTTAAAAAACACGCCACATTATTAAATATTGACACTTATGCCATTATTTTTTATTATTTTTAACTTGCTTTTACAATATTACATTTTTACAATAATGTTTCTTTTTTGGATGTTAATAAAAAATTAAATTATCAAATTTTAATAAAAAATTAAATTATCAAATTAAACTCAAAAATAAAATAAAAACAAAAAATGTATATATTAATTTTTGTGGAAGCTCACGTATGTCTAAAAAATTAATATCGTAAAAAATTACATTATCAATTTTTTAGAAAAATTAATATTTTAACTCAAGAGTGTGTTCCACAAAAATTAATATATATATTTTATTTTATTTTTTGGTGTTAAACTGGTAATTTATTTTTTTCTTTTTAATAATGTCTAAAAAAAATAATTATAATAGGGCAATATTATAAAAATAAGTTAAAAGGAACAAAAGATAATGGCAAAAGTGTCAATAATTTAATGGTAGGGATGGTTTGAGGTATTTTTAAAAATATAAGGACTAAACGGACACTAACTTCAAAATATAGGGACTAAATGAGTTTTTACCCTTGATTCTTTGAAAGACAATTTCAAATGAGCCTTAAGTTAATTTATGGAGCCTTAACAATCCAACATCAATATATCAATCTCCAAAATTTCTCAAATCCATCATAAAAGAGCAATCTCCACGATCCAATGCAAACAAAATATAGAAGTATAAAAATAAATGAAATTTGAAACATTGATAATATCTACAAAATAAACTAAATCCATAATTTTTTCGTACTATTGATTTTTCAAATTTTGCATTTCAAAATATATATGCTGCATATAAACCAAAACCTTATAAATTAGAATAATAGACTATGGCTCTTGTTGAACCAAGGATAGAATATGCCCAATTAGGACCCAAATAAATTTAGTCCTATAAAGCCCATGAAAAGGTAGATAAATCACCTAGGATTCTGAGAATATGGAATGAGTCAAGTGGTGGGGAAACTTTGCACACACCTCACGTAACTTCTGACTGCAAGCCATATAAGGGGCAAGAATTTGATAATTTAGAAAAAGTTTTTGCTTTTTACAACAAGTATGCCAAGGAGGTTGGTTTTAACGTTAGAATTCATTAAAGTCGAAAAAATAAAGACAATAACGAAATACTGACGAATGAGTATATGTGCTTTAAAGAAAGAAATCATTACAATCAAGTGCTTGTATGGGTAGTGGGTCGAAAAGGCGTCGACCTATAGTATGTAATGGTTGTAGTGCAAAACTTGCAATGGTGAAGTCAAAATCAGGTAAATATATGGTTAGCATATTTGTTGAGACGCATAATCACTTATTAACAACACCTTGAAAAAGACATCTACTGAGGTCTCATCGGCATGTTTCAAAGGTAAAGAAATGCTTGAGTCAATAGTTTACTTCAGTAAATATTCCAACCCATCAGCAAATTAATCTTTTTGAATTACAATTTGGGGACTTACAAAACGTGGGTTGTATGGAAAAAGATATTTATAATTATGAAAGAGATTGGCGGAATGAATTAAAAGGGCATGATGCATCTTTGTTGTATGACCATTTTCTAACTGAGCAAGAAAAAAAAAACCATCATTTTTTTTCAAAATTAAGTATAGATATGATAATTGAATAACTGATTGTGTCTGGTTTGATGTAATAAGTCGACTGACATACAAGTTTTACGAAGATGTGGTTGTGTTTGATACCACGTACAACATGGATCGTTATGGTATGATTTTTGCACTATTAGTTGGAGTGAATAACCATGGTCAAACTATTATTTTCGGTAGTGCATTTCTAAGTGATGAGACTATAGAGTCATTTGTTTGGCTATTTGAGCAGTTTAAGGAAGTTATGCCAGGTGATGACCCAAAAATGATTATGTTACGAGTCTGTAGCACTTTATTTATATGTCACGATATGCTCCAATGGCTTGACCTCGGCCCCTTCCTCTGCCCCTTCCTTGAGCTATGTTGCTGTAACAAGAGTAACAGTGGGAAATAATGATAGACCAGTTGATAATATAATTAAGTTTGTGAATTTTCTCGATGCCTTTATTGAATAAACTCTTTTGAATTTACATTTCAATAGCTCGCCCATACACCACTTCAAAGGAAGTCTTTCAAGTGGAAGTGTGAAGACTGGTGTTATAACAGCATTCTGCCCAGGAAATCCAGTGGACCCACTCATTTGGCTTGGCACTTGTGAAGCATCGCAAATACATTTCAATAGTTCGGTTTATTGCCTCAGTTTGCCCATCCGTTTGCGGATGATAAGACGAGCTGAAATTGAAATGAGTGCCCTGTAAATTGAAAAGCTCCTTCCAAAAAGAACTCAAAAAAGTGGAATCCCGATCACACACAATTGATCTCGGCATGCCATGAAGCTTAAACACATTCTCAAAAAACACTTGTGCCACCTTAGGGGCAGAATAAAGATGAGACATTGGAATAAAATGGGCATATTTAGACAACCGATCCACCACCACAAAGAGAACTGATTTTCCTTTAGATAGGGGTAATCCATCAATGAAATCCATCGAGATATCAGACCATACCTCTATTGGAATAGGTAAAAAAGAAGGCCAGGGGTGATTGATGATCAACTTGTGATGCCGTTGACACACATCACACTATTTAATATAATTCTTAAGCGTCTCTTTCATGTGCTTCCGATGAAAAACTTCTCTGATTCTATGGAAGGATTTGGAAAACCCCTCATGACTGCTATCATGGATCTCTTGGATGATTGTTGGAATTAATGGTGAGTTTCAAGTAAAGATCCGTTCTTTGAAGAATAAAATGCCATCTCGACTCTCCCAAGGTCCCATGCCTCGCTTTTGTCAGAGATTCTCGCATTTGTTGTAACTCTGGGATAATTATTTTCTCTCGAATCCGCCTCCAACCATTGTGGTAAAGGCGGAGATAGAATTGATTTCGCTTGCACGCCTTTAGATAATGCATATGTCTTTCTTTGCATTCCTTCTTGTATTTGATGGAAAAATCATATCCCATCAATTTGAGTAGCCATTTCATTGAGGTTCGTCATTATTCTATGCTCCCACAAGTATTTTAGACTCATTGATCGGTTTGAACTACAAAATGGCGCCCCAACAAGCAGTCTCCATTTCTTCTTTAAAACCAAAGGCTACCGTGATTCCTTTTCGTAAGTAGAGAATAATATATTTTTTCCTTTTAAAGCAGTGCTAAAATATGCAATTGGTTTCTGTTCTTGCATTAAAACAGCACCTAAACCACTCCCAGATGCATTACATTCAATAATGAATAAAATGGTGAAATTTGGCAAGACTAGCACTGAAGCATGAGTCATGGATTGTTTCAACAACTCAAAGGCCATGTCTGCTTCTGAATTCAAAAAAAAAAAATTCTTTTTCAGCATAGACGTCAAGGGAGCGGCTATGTTGCCATAACCCGCAATAAATTTTCTGTAGTAACCTGTGAGTCCTAGAAAACCTCTTAATGCCTTGATAGTAGATGGTTTTGGCCAGCCTTCCATTGCTTTAATTTTGTCAGGGTCAACCTTTACACCTTCATTACAAATAATATGGCATAAGTATTTAACTTGGGTTTCCCCGAATTGGCACTTTTCCCTTTTAACAACTAAATGATGAGCTCGCGAGATCGAGAAAGTAATTTGAATATGTTTTTTATGGTCAGACCATGATTTACTATAAATCAAAATGTCATAAAAAAAAACTAGGATGAATTTACGTAAATGAGCTTTAAAGATATCATTCATGAGGGACTCCAAATGTGTATAGTAGAGAGCCCAAAGGGCATTACCAAGAATTCGAAATGTCCATGATGAGTTTGAAAAGGCCGTCTTATGCACGTCATTCGGGTTCACGAATATAAAATAGCCCTCGACTTGAGGTCGAGCCAGAAAGAACTCGACACCATGCAATTCGCCTAATAGTTCATCGATCATCGAATTGAAATTTATCTTTCACATTTTGTCGATTAAGTGCTCTCAATCCACACAAACCTCCAACTCCCATCATGTTTTCGCATTTATAATACCGGTGAAGAAATGGACTCTGGTCAGACGGATTATCCTCGGGACAACATTTCTTCCACCAATCGCTCAATTTCTTGTTTTAAAATGGATATTGGGACGAAACACATATTGGCCTGGGGCCAGTTGAAGAGGAATTTGATGATCTTGGGAACGAGGGCGACTATTGGAGTTTCAAAAACATCATGAAATTCAAAAGTAAGAATATCAAATCATCATTTTGTGTTACCACTCAAGAGTTGTCTTGCTGGTTCTTTATCCACCGAATCGAGCAGTTGTAAAATGATCCCACTACCTTGGTTTTTTCTCAATGTTTTCTTAATTGTGTCTCCTCAATAGCTTTAGTTCCTGGCAGAGCACCCTCGTAATGTCACCCGACGCCCATCTTTAGTAAATCGCATTTCCATTTTGTCAAAGTCCTAAAGGATCTGGCCCAAGCGGTGCATAAATTTAGCTCTAACACGCATCACATCCTTCTAGAGAAGGAGATAAAAAATACTGCTCAATCTGAGTCCCCTACAATCGCAAGAATCGCACTTCTCAACAACTCGACTAGTCAATCTTCTCCCCATTTGCACCATTACTACGAAGTACATTAATCGGCTTCGGCTTTAAGTCCCAATTTTTTTGCAAATTTGACGAGAAAATTATGAAATTAACCGTAATCAATTAAAATAGTCAGAGGCTTTTACTAATACTTGATCAAGTCGCATTATATGTAGTAGATCGGACCTGACTAGAGCGTGCGGAAATAGAGGAGTCTCTTTGTGTATAGTCTTTCTCCTCTTTATGTTCTTCTCGCTCAAATCCCTCTTTCGCCAATCAAAAGCAATACTTACATTTGTTTTTCAAATGTATACTTCTGCATCATGCTTATAGCAACTTCTTGTTCCTTGACGCCGATTGGAGTTCTCTAAAACCAATCGTGTAGGTGCGAACAATGATGAGTTTCTAGAAATTTATTGCTACTTAATCAGTGTGTTGGGAAATTCCGTCCAAAGGGGCAAGAGATTGGTATTCGTAGGTCTTTGGGTCTTAAATTCATGAGTTCGGCCAACCCAATCGCTACAACTTAAATTTGGAGGATTTTGTACTCCCATATATCATTTCAGAACCCATCTTTTAGCTCAGCGATAAAACACTCAACTTTTGTTCGTCTCTGTTAAGTGACCCGCTTCTTGCTAGTAATCTTCAAATCGAGTTCGACACTGACACGCTTCTGTCGGCAGATTTAAGCCGCATCTGTTTAAGCAACTGAATGGATCTTCATATTCGTGGAGCCAAATCGCCTAACAAGCCCGCTTTGCTCCCATGTCACAAGATGCCTTTGATTCACGACGTTGAACTCCATAAGCATGCATCCCTTTCCAAGTGATATGTCTTAATCGAACCCATCATTGAGTTGTTGCTTGAAAATAGAATTGCTACCAAATCCATAGTGTCGATCTTCGAGCCATCATAACGCGTGGAAAAATCCAACCACCCACTTCATCGAAACCACCACATCATGGTCCCATTCTACTGGAAATTCTTCATCCGACATGTTTAATCAGTTCATTTGCTTTATCATCTCCTCAAAATACATTCGGTTTTTTAAGTCGTTTTGCCCGTAATCTGGTTCTCTACCACGATTCTCGAATTAGTCGCTTGGCACCGATCATCCGCCATTGGCTCCTGATACATAATATGTCAATCGCTTCCAATGGCTTGACCTCTCCCGCTTCCTCCCTTCCTTTGAGCTATACGCTTTAACATAGCAAAAGGTAATAAGTGGGGAAATAATGATAGAACAATGTATTGATAATATAACTAAGTTTATGAATTTTCGATGCCTTTATTGAATAAACTCTTTGAATTTATACACTGCACAACATCAGATTTAACAACGAAAAGCGCAACTAATAACTAAACAATAGCAATGGTACAATAATAAAAAATGCAACAAATCGCATTGTGCACATTATTTCTAGTAGTGACCAACTACTTTGACTAACTCAATAGAATAAAAATAAAGTGCTGCAAACTCGTAACAGATTATCACTTATCAATATCCTGCAAACAAAAACTATTCATCGAGCTATGCCTAACACTTAACATAGATTTTGTAGTTAGCACATTTGTTCAAACAAATTTTCTTAAAAGTTAAATACAGCCAGCTGTATCGAGACTAACATTCATTTTCAAAATGCATTTGGGAATCAAAAACCATCGAAGAGTTTGATACGTAATGTGGATGGATGTCGAGAAAGCAAATTTGATTGAAAATGTCAGCTTCTGAAAAGAGCGAGATATCAAATCAAATCAAAATAGGTGCTCAGACATATGTCAACCATGTGTTTTCTATACAATGTCAAGTAGCCAACTTGCGGGAAAGAGCAATCTTCAAGAGGTATTTTTCAAAAAAGAATTCACTTATTGACTTTGTTTTGGGTTTAATTGAGTACTTGCAACAATGTCATGAGGAGTTAATACTTTACTATAAAGACAATAATGAAAGGCCATTGTTGAAATTGCCTAGATATAGAGCAAATGGCTAAAAGTTATACACGTGATATTTTTTATAAATTTTAATTAATTATGCGAACATCTCATCGAAGCCATGGTCGGGATGAAAAAGGATATATAATCATGTTGCGAGCGTGAAAAAAAAGAAGATGTAGAATGGGTGAAAGTCATTCATGATAAAAACATAAATTTTGTTTCATGCATTTGCAAGAAATTTAATAATAAAGGTATCATTTGTAAACACATTCTAACCTTATTGAAGAAATTACAAGTTACTTTGTTACCTGATGCTTATATTTTGAAGAGATGGACTAAAATAGTCAAACTAAAGAAGGTTATGGATGATGATGGAGAAGAAATAAATGACTGTAAGGACAAATTGCTATTCTTGTAGAGGACCAAGTTGTTTCATTTTGCTTCAAATGTGATTGATCAAGTTGTTTCAAGTGAAGAAGCAAGTCGGATGTTCATTGATAGCTTAGAAGATCTACATAAAAGAGTTAAGTCAATAATGAATAGTTGTAAAAATAAAGGAGTTTTAAGAAAAGATAGTTCTATTCGACAACCACAATTCAATGAAACACTTGAAGTTAGGTTTAAAGGAGGAAAAGATAAGGCAAAGGAGAAGGCGAAAGAGAAAGGTAGGCGTTGCAATAGATGTGGACAAGTTGGCCAATCCCATGATAAGAGAAACTGTCCAATGCTCCTCAATAAGTAAATATGTCTTTTATTTGTGATAGTAATTTTTGTGACCAGCATTTTGCTAATATATTATTTTTTATATGATTTAGATCTATGGTGGACAAGGAACCAAATTTGAATTTGTCATATTCAGATGATGGTAACCACTCCCTACTCTTTCAGAGTAGCATATGTTTGTTAAATTCTTGATTTTGCAATTTACTATATTAAATTTATATGAATTTAATGTCTTTGTTAGAAATAGGATAAACTAATTATTTTTTTGTTCACTTACTATTACAGGATGATGGATCTTACATAGTAAGTATCAAATTGTGAAGATTGTTGACCTTTAAAGGATACCAAATTGATGCAGAATTTTGTGCATTTTGCACTTTTTGTTCGTTTCGTTCATGTGTAATTTTTAAAATTTTTGTTTGTGCGAATTAAGATCATTAGACCATTTGCAGATTCTGGATACATTCAAATCAGTTATAAAGAAATATAATTCCAAAATCAATATATTACATTTATTTCTTTATAAGAATATACACTTGTTAACTGTAAATAAGTTCTATATTTGCAAGATCAAAAGTACAATTCTTTTAACTCAATGATCTAAACAACACACTTGTTATCCCTAATATACACAATGACAAAAAGAAATAATCATTTGATTTTGCACGTCTTTGTCTAATCTTTGAACATTTATCTCCGTTGGAATTTCCGTTGAATCCATTAACTTCATTTTGACATTCAGGCGACAACTAATAAATCCCAGGTTGTTGTCCCTTAAACACTAATAACATAATAAAGAAAGAAAAATTAGGTGCAAGTAACATAACTTTACTGCATGAAGCATAATAACATAGCAGCAAATTTTGCAAAAAATTAAACAAGTTAATATCAAGATTTTGTCTTATCAAAAAAAATTAAGATTTTGTACGTAGTCAGCCTAACCATAATGCAATTCAATGACGAGTCAAACAAGAAAAAATAAATTGAGTACCAAATCACCCAAATACAATAATGCATTGGCTGCCTTTGCTCAAATAAGTAGAAAAGAAGAAACAAATTAAAATTTGGACATATACGAAGAAGATGGAAGGTATTGATAGCTTTGTTGGGGCATTAGTTGATTTTCTTCATTGAGTTCTTCATATTGGCTTCTATACAATGATTTGATTTGGCTTTGTTTGAGATTGAGTGAGAGAGAAGGAAAATAAGCACCATCACTTCAGTTGCTTTTTCCCTCTCCAAAAAAAATAATTAAAATATTGAAGATGGATCCATATTAGCAACCTCTAAAATATTTGCAACTATCGGATTTATCCGGTAACGGTCGAATGAAATTGATGCTCCGCGTATTTTGAAGTAGCACGTGCTAACTGCATAAGAGAATACCACTCATGTATGTGTATATATAATTATTTTGAAAATAATAAGAATTGCCTTCTTATAAGCTTATGCTAAGGTGTATATATAAGTACTTTGTTTTATAATATAAAATTTTCGTTTATTTATAACACATATATTTTTAAATTTTAGAAGATATTCTAAATGGATTTCTAAGCAACCCATTTTATTCTTCTAGCATAGCAGATCAATCTATTGGCTTTCTTCGGAAGTAAAAGTGACGAGAGATGTAATACTACGACATGCATTTCTGGCCCATATTCAGAGGCATATTCTAATTATGGGGAAGGATGTTATTATCTCTCAGAAATTTGAATTCTAGAAATTTTTTTTTATGGTTACAAGTGAAGGAGGGCCTATTTAAAATAATCATAGAGCCAATCAGATCTCAAGGATTAGATTTGCAGTCATATAAAAAGCAGAATCTAATTATCTTCGTGCAATACGTCTTCTAGCTATCTCTACTTCATCTCTGAAGCATGATGATGATAGCCTGTTACATTGGTTATTTGATTAACCAAATCACAAATCTCAATTTGATTGTCGTGGATAGCCACATCTCAACCTGATTATCAAGTGATAGCAACATCAAAGATTATATTTAGATTACTATCATTTACATAACATTTCGAGACTTATGACATGAAGTGCGTTTGTTGCTTTCTATAGTCTTTTTGCCATCAAGGTTCACAGCTGCACCGTTAACAAAATTCTGGAGTTTTATTCTTCACATTATTAGACACCATTTTACGGAGAAAATATATAGTATATGTTTATTTAGACAAACAATCTTCATTTTCATTTATTTACACACACACAAAATATATGTGTATATATAAGATCTATTTTCTTATTTATTCGTTAGAAAAATTAATATACATACGTTTAAAAGAAAAGGATTTTATCTCACGATTGTGAAAACATGTCTTATTTTTTTATTTTTAAATTAACAACGCACTCTTGGACAACATCAATATTTTCTTATCTATTCTAAATAAGAAGAATGGTGAGTTTCTGATGAATTGTAGCCTCAAATCAACCGTCCTTAGGGACATCGCTGCAGTTTTCAAACAGTTTTAATTACTCATCCATTCGTATTCAAATTTTAAAGAAGTAGGAAAAAATTATGTGCTTTACTCATTCCTTTATCTGTAAATAATAGTAATAAAAATTTTCAGATTCAGCTAGTTAATTACAGTGGTTGGCAATTCGAAATCAATTAATAAATAAGACCCGTACGTACATTGAGTATTGACATGATAATACTTTATTTATTAAAAAATTACTGTACCAACTTTTGAGTTTTCAAAAATCTACAATATTACACATATTTAGTGAGTGGAATTCAAATAAGATTCCTAAGCCCACTTGATCCAAAACTTGATGATATGATCCCACTTTTATATGAATCCTTGAATCTGCCCATATTAGTTACAATTTTCCTCTGTCCAACATCACCTAATCCTAAATTGTAGAAACACACGACATTATCCACTTAATCCCCCATTGGGACCCCAAAAGAGTTTCTCTTCCTCCTAGTTCATGCATGTGCTTGCTTCTCCAAGAGACAATTTAAAAGCAACAGGAGACTTGGGCCAAGTAGAGTCAAAGAAGAAAGATTTTGGTTGCCAAGAAAAAAAAAAAAGTGAAGTTGATTTGATAATTGATAGGTCTATTTAGCTCGTATCATTTGTTGTTGGTAGGTGTTGTTAATGAAACCCACATTGCCCATTTTCTTTTTTGAGCTTTGCCTTTGGCCCATTTCAGCTGTCCTCCTTGTCTTCTATTACTAAGTGGATGCATTGTATCTAATACCTTTTCAATATTAAAACAAATAAAAGAAGAGAAATTTGTTATTTATAATCACCTTTCACTAATCATTCAGTTCATGAATTGAAAACCATGAGGCTCATGTATCCATTTAAATTATTTTTAGGTGCTGCAGGTAGGTGCTAGAATCGATTAACCTTAGCAATACGTAACTGAACGAAGTACAACAG
>JAUJEN010000225.1:0-74136 GCA_030448925.1 Citrus cavaleriei
CTAGCCCAATTGCTTTTGTGGCTTTTTTCCATTGATTTATCTGGCGCCTACCTTCATGGTTATTTTCAGTCGTGGCTTTGTCCGCGGCCAATTTTATGTACACGTAGGCCCCTAGCAAAGTATCACGGCATTTTGAGTCTGATGGATCGGCGGCCAGCCTAACCCCCAAGGCTATAGCCCACCACAGGTTCTTTTCTCCTTGACAACTCCGCGCCTTGGCCTTTTGTAGGCGGTTATTTTGGCTGCTTTGTCTCATGTCATTTTGCACACGAGGTCCTCGAAGTCTCATGTATGAGTCCGCGACGAAGCACAGCTTTCTCCCACCCCCCAATGCTATAGCCCACCTGCTGTAAGGCTCACGCCGACGACCAGCATGTTTCACTGGGCGGTTATTTTGGGGCTGGCTCTCACGGCCTAATTTTGGTACACTTGAGGCCCTCGGAAGTCTCACAGATTTCAAATCAAGGATTTGCTGGCCAGCCCACTTCTGCATAGCCCACCTGCCAGGGCCTTTTTCCTCTCGATTAACCTGGGCGCCTGCCTTTAAAGGTTATTTTGGCGCGGCTTTGTCCGCGGGGCTCATTTTTGGCATTACCTGAGGTCCTCCCGTAAAGTCTTCGCGGCATTCCGAGTCTGGCGGACGGTTGGCTAGCTCCACTTCTAAGGCTATATAGCCCAATCTGCTGCGGCCTTTTTGCTCTGGACGAACTTGTTGCCCCGGCCTTCGGGCAGTTATTTTTGGGCGCGGCGTTGCCCGCGGCCTAATTTTGGCACACGGAGGCCACTCGCAAAGTCTCACGGCATTCAGTCCCGCGACGGGCTGGCCAGCCCCACCCCCCAATGCCATAATTTCACCCGTTGCGCTGCTTCCAGCTGGACGAATCCTGGCGCCTTCGCCTTCGGGCGTTACGCATGCCGCTTTCTCACGGCTCTAATTTTATGACACGGAGTCTCTCGCAGCCTCATGATTCCGAGTCCGGGCGGATTTGAAGTTGGCCAGCCCCACTCCCAAGGCTAAAGCCCACCTGCCAGGCCTTTTTCCTCCTGACGAACTTTGTTGCCCCGCCTTCGCTGTTACTTTTTAAGGCTTTGCTCATGCCTAATTTCGCAGACACGAAGGCTTACTCAAGAAAGTCTCACTAAGATTCCGAGTCCGGCTGGGATTTAAAGTTGGCTAGCCCACTCCCCAATGCTATAGCCCACCCGCTTTTTGGTCTTTTTTCCGCTTGGACGAACTTATGCCTGCCTTCCGTCATTTTTTGGGAGTGGCTTTTGCCCACGGATGGGCCTTGCACACGGAGGCCCTCAGACCGCCTCATGAGATTCTCGAGATTCTGGCGGATTTAGTTGGCTGCCTCCCCCACTTCTCAAGGCTATATCCCACCTGCTTTTGGTGGGTCTTTACTCACTGATTTGTTGGCACCTGGCCTTCTAAGGCGATGCAGTGGCTATGCCCAAGGCCCTATTTTGTACACGGAGGCCCTCGAAAGTCTCACTTGACCTGAGTCCCATGGATTAAAGCTTGGCCAGCTCCCACCTCTAAGGCTATAGCTCAATTGCCAGTGGCTTCCATCTGCTGGACTGCTGGTGCCCCTGCCTTCGGTGGTTCTTTTTTGTCGGGTTCAAGATCTGCTTATACTAAGCCCTCGAAAGTCTCGCGTATCTGAGTCCATGGATGAAGTTGGCCAGCCCCACTTCTAAGGCTATAGCCCACCATTGTATTCTTTTTTCCGCTTGGATTTAACTTGCTCTGCCTTTGGCGTGTTATTTTGCTGGCTTACTCAAGGGCTCTAATTTTGGCACATCTGAGGCCCCTCGCAAAGTCTCAAGGTATCTCGAGTCCCATGGATTAAGCCGGGCCACCCCCACCTCGCCGCCATAGCTCACCCTTGCTGCGGTTTTTCCGCTGGATTTGACTTGTGCCTCAATTTTAGAAGAGTTTTTGGCCGCTGGCTTTACCTGCTGGGGTTTAATTTTTAGAATATCGGAGGCCCTCGCAAAGTCTCAAGGCATTCCGAGTCCCATGGGATTTAGTTGGCCAGACCCACCCACCAATGCTATAGCCCACAAGTTTTTGTGTACTTTTTCCGATGGACGGAATCCCATGCCTGGCTCTCAAGCAAGATATTTTTTGGGCGCCATTTTGCCCACTGCCTATTTTTTTGGCACACTTGAACCTTTGCAAGTCTCACGGGACCTCGGTCCGGCTGACGAAGTCGCCTCAGCCCCACCCCCCAAGGCTATAGCCCACCTGCTACGGGCCTTTTTTCCGCTGGATCTATCCCATGCCTGCCTTCGGGCGTGTTATTTTGGTGCGGCTTTGTGGAATATTTTGGCACACGGAGGCCCTCAGAACCTCAAGGGCATTCCTGTAGTCCCGGCTGTGATGAAGTTTGTTGTGCCCACCCCCAAGGCTATAGTGCCACACCAGGGCATTTCCGCTGGACACTGCATGCCTGACCTTCGGGCGGTTACTTTTGGGAGCTGCTTTACCATGGCCTATTTTTTGCACACTTGTTCTTTTGCAGTCTCATGCATTCGAGGTCCAGAGCATGGTCACAGCTCCCACCACCCAAGTGCTGCCCACCTGCCAGGCCTTTTTTCCGCTGGATTTAATCTTTGCGCCTGCCTTCGATATTTTTGCTGCTTTGTCCATGCCTATTTTAGTAGACACGAGGCCCTCACAAAGTCTCATGCTGGGATTCGAGTCCACAAGCGGCGGGCGAAGAGGCCAGTCCCACCCCTCAAGGCTATGAGCCCACCTGATTTTTAAGGGTTTTTTCCACTGGATTAATCTCATGCCTGCCAGGCGGTTATTTTGTGTCTGCTTTGCCTGGCTCATTTTTTGCACACACGAGGTTCTCGCAGAAAGTCTCAAGGCATCTTAGCTGGGTGACGGTTGGCCAGCCCCTAATTCTGCCATTATAGCGCCACCTGAAGATAGAGCCTTTTTCAGTGATCGAATCTTGGTACCCGGCCATGGCGGTTATATTTTGGCACGGCATTGCCCTGTGGTGCATATTTCTAGCACACTCTGAGGTCTCGCAAAGTCTCAAGGCATTCCGAGTCCCAAGCAAACGGTTGGCCAGCCCCACCTCCCCCAAGTGCTATAGCCCACCCGATGGCGGGCTTCTTCCGTCAGATTAACTTGGCGCCTGCCTTCGAAGAGTTATTTTTGGCTGCGGCTTTTGCCCACCCTTTTTACACACAGAGACCTCGCAGTCTCAAGGTATTCCGAGTCCCATGGACGTTGTTAGCAGCCCCACCCCCAAGGCTATAGCCCACCTCATGAGTTTTTCAGTTGGATAACTTGTGCCCTACTTTGGGCGGTTAGATTTGGGGTACTGCACGTCTGCGGGCATATTTCTAGCATTGAGGCTCCTCGCAGTCTCGCGGGCATTCCCGAAGCGTGGATTTGCTGGCCAGCCCACCCCCAAGGCTATAGCTCACCTGCCAGGGTTTTTCCGCTGACTAACCATGCGCCCAGGCCTTCGAACAAAGTTATTTTGGGGTATCGTTCATTGCCCGTAGCTCATTTTTGAAACACGACCCCTCGCAGTCACGCTGGGCATTCCGAGTCCGTGGATTTGCGAAAGTTGGCCAGCCCACCCTCAAGGCTATAGCCCACCTGCCAGGGCCTTTTTCCACCTGGATTTAATTTGCTTACGCGCCTTTCGGGCGGTTATTTTTTAGCCTCATTGTCCGCTGCCTATTATTGAGATTTCACACAGGCAGGAGGCCTCTCGCAAAGTCTCATGCATTCCAGTGGATTTAAGCCAGCCCCACCCACATGGCTCCACCTGCAGGGCTTCTTCCGATGGATTAATCTTGGCACCTTTTACCTTCGGGCGAAGATTTTGGGCCGGCTTTGCCAGGCTGCCTATTTTTGACACGGAGGCCTCGGCAAAGTCTCATGGAATTCCTTGAGTCCATGGATTCAAGTGGCCAGCCCAACCCCTTATAGCCCATCCGATTGGGCCTTCTGATTGGATAGACGATTTAATCTGGCGCTTTTCTGGCTCGGCGGCGGTCTGCTTTGCCCACGGCCTATTTTTTGGTATTACAGAGACCCTCGCAGTCTCAAGGCATTCCGGAGTCCAGACGAAGTTGGCCAGCCCCACCCCCTGCTGCTATAGCCTACCTGCCAGGCCTTTTTCCGCTGGATTTAACTTGGGCCGCCTTCGGGCGGTTATTTTGGCCTGGTCTTTTGTCCGCATTTATTTTTTTTATTGCACGGAGGCCCCGCAAAGTCTCGCTGGCATTCCGAAACTGCAGATTTAAGCCACGGTTGGCCAGCCCCACTTCAAGGCTATAGCCTACTCACTGGTGGGCCTTTTTCCGCTTGGACGAACTTTGGCATCCCTGCCTTCAAGGTTATTTTTGGGCAATGGCTTTGGTTTCAAGGCCTATTCTGGCACACGGAGGTTGCTCTCGCAAGTCTCTTGCTGCATCCCGAATCCGTTAAGTTGGCAAGCCCCACTGGCATGGCTATAGCCACCTGCTTTTATGGCCTTTTTCCTGGATTAACTTTATGCCCGCTTTGGCAAGGTTATTTTTTGACGCTGCTTCTCAAGGGCCTATTTTTAAACACGGAGACCTCGCAGTTTCATAGGGTATTCCAGTCCTGGGTGACGGTTTGGCCAGCCCCACCCCCAAGGCTATACAGCCCACCCACAGGTGGCCTTTTTCCATGGACGATCCATGACCTTCAGGCGGTTATTTTGGGTCTGTTTGTCCGGTGGCTTTTTTTCACGGAGGCTCCTCAAAGCATCTCGCGGCTGAGTCCGAACCGGGCGGATTTGTTGGCCAGCCCGCACTTCTGGCAAGGCTATAGCCCACTCTGGTTTTTTGTGGCCTTTTTCTGCTGGATTTAATCTTGGCACCTGCCTTCGCTCAAGGGTTATTTTCGCTGCCATTTGGGGTTTTTCCACGCCCATTATTTTGCACACGGAGGTCCTCAAAGTCTCACGGAATTCGAAGTCCGCGGACGGTTTGTCGGGCCAGCCCCACCTCCCATGGCTATAGCCCACCTGCGGGCCTTTTTCCTTCCTGACGTGAACTCTGGCGCCCTGGCCTTTGTGCGGTTATTTTTGGGCGCGGCTTTGTCCGCAGCCTATTTTTGGCACACGGAGGTCCCTCGCAAAGTCTCGCGGCATTCCGAGTCCGGCGGACGAAGTCGGCCAGCCCCAATTTCTGGCTATAGCCCACCTGTTGCGGGCTTTTTTCCACTGGATTTAATTCTATTTGCTACATGCCTGCGGGCGGTTATTTTAAACCCGGTCTTGTCCGCGCCTTCATTATTGAGGCACGGAGGCCCTCAGAAGTCTCAAGGGCATTCGTCCGGGCGGACGGTTGGCCAGCCCCACCACCCAAGGCTATGGCCCACCTGCTGGGCTTCTTCCATGGATTTAATCTTGCACCCCTTCGGCTTATTTTTGCTGCTTTGCTTGGCTGCCTATTTTTTGGACACGGAGGCCCCTCGGCAAAGTCTCGCGGAATTCCGAGTCCGGCGGACGAAGTGGCCAGCCCAACCCCCCAAGGCTATAGCCCATCCGATTTTGTGGCCTTCTTCTGTTGATTTAACTTTGGCGCCTCATTTCAAGGTTATTTTTGCTGCTTGCCCACGGCCTATTTTTTGCATTACGAGACCTCGCAAAGTCTCTAGGCATTCCGAGTCCGCAGACGGTTGGCCAGCCCCACTGTCAAGGCTATAGCCCACCTGCTTTTTGTGGCCTTTTTCCGCTGGATTAATCTTGTCCGTCTGGCGGTTATTTTTTGGGCCTGGCGTTGTCTCATGGCTCCAATTTTGTTAGGAATCGGAGGCCCTCGCAAAGTCTTCGGCATTCCTGAACCGCGACGGGTTGGCCAGCCCCACCCCCAAGGCTATAGCCCACTGCTTGTGGCCTTTTCCGCTTGGACGAACTTGGCATCCTGGCGTTTTCAAGGTTTTTGGCTTTTGCCATGCTGCCTATTTCTGGCATTACACGGAGGCTGCTCTGCAAAGTCTCAAGGATCCCGAGTCCCGGACGGTTGCTACAAGCCCCACCCCCATGGCTATAGCCCACCCATTTTATACCTTTTTCCGCTGGATTTAACTATGCCTGCGGGTTCGGGCTTGTTATTTTTTGACGCTGCTTTCCCTCAAGGCCTTTATTTTTTAAACACGAGACCCCTCAGAAGTCTCATGTATTCGAGTCCGCAGATCGTTGGCCAGCCCCACCTCAAGGCTATAGCCCACCTGCTTTTGTGGCCTTTTTCCGCTGGATTTAACCTTGATGTCTGACCTTTGGGCGGTTATTTTGGGACCGCTTTTGTCCAGGTTTATTTTTTCAGACGGAGGCCCTCGAAAGTCTGGGCATTCTCGAGTCCCATGGACGGTTGGCCAGCCCCACCCAAGGCTATAGCCCACTGCTTTTTGTATTTTTTTCTGCTGGATTCTTGGCACCCCTGCCTTCGGCGGTGATTTTTGGGCGCGGCTTTGCCCACTGCCTATTTTTGGCACACGGAGGTCCCTCGCAAAGTCTCACGGAATTCAGTCCATGGGATTGTCGGGCCAGCCCCCACCTCCCATGGCTATAGCTCACCTGCTTGTGGCCTTTTTCCTCTGATTTAACTCTGCGCTACTGGCCTTTGTGGTTATTTTTTTAAAGGGCTTTGCCCGCAGCCTATTTTTTACACACGGAGGTCCTCGCAAGTCTCAAGGGCATTCCGAGTCCGGGCGGATTTAAGTCGGCCAGCTTGACCACCAAGGCTATAGCTCCACCCGCTTGTGGCCTTTTTTCCACTGGATCGATTAATTTGCCTTTGGGGGTGTTATTTTTGGGGTCCTGGCTTTGTTCCTATTATTGGTGCACAGGTAATTTGACGCCTCGCAAAGTCTCGTGGAATTCGAGTCCGTGATTTAAGGGCCAGCCTAACTCCCAAGGCTATAGTCATCCGATTCAGGTGATCTGCTGACGAACTTGCATCTGGCGATTTTTTTTGGGCGGTTTTGGCGCCGGGCTATTTTTTGGACACGGAGGCCTCGCAAAGTCTCACGGAATCTCAGTCCGGCTGGGCCAGCCCAACCTCAAGGCTATAGCCCATCCGATTAGGGCCTCTCATCTCGTTGACTTAATCTCATGCCTTTCTGCGGTTATTTTTACGCTGCTTGACCCGCGGCCTATTTTTGGCACACGGAGGCCCCTCGCAAAGTCTCACGGCATTCCGAGTCCGGCATAAGTTGGCCAGCCCCACCCCCCAAGGCTATATAGCCCACCTGCACAGGGCCTTTTTCCGCTTGGATTTAACTCATGCCCGCTGGCGGTTATTTTTGGGCCTGGCTTTGTCCGCGGCCTATTTTTGTTGCACGGAGGCCCCTCGCAAAGTCTCGCGGCATTCCGAGTCCGGCGTACGAAGTTGGCCAGCCCCACCCCCCAAGGCTATAGCCCACTCGTTTTTGTGGCCTTTTTCCGCTGGATTTAGCTGCATCCTACTCGGACGGTTATTTTTGGGCTGCTTGCTCAAGGCCTATTTCTGGCACACGGAGGCTGCTCGCAAAGTCTCGCGGCATCCCGAGTCCGGCGGACGAAGTTGGCAAGCCCCACCCCCCATGGCTATAGCCCACCCGTTTTTATGGCCTTTTTCCGCTGGACGAACTTGGCGGCCCGGCTTTCGGGCGGTTATTTTTTGACGCGGCTTCCTCATGGGCCTATTTTGAACACAGAGACCTCGCAGTCTCTGGTATTCGAAATGTCCGCAGACGGTTGGCCAGCCCCACCCCCTTCAAGGCTATAGCCCACCACAGGGCCTTTTTCCACTGGATTTATCTCATGGCTACCGACCTTCTGGGTTATTTTTGGGCTGGCTTGCCCACTGCTCATTTTTGCACACGGAGGTCCTCAAAGTCTCACGGAATTCGAGTCCATGGACGGTCGGCCAGCCCCACCTCCCATGGCTATAGCCCACCAGCTATGGCCTTTTTTCCTCTGGATTTAATCTCCGGGCGCCTGGCCTTTGTGCGGTTATTTTAAGGGCTTTATCCAGAGCCTATTTTGGCACACGGAGGTCCCTCGCAAAGTCTCGAAGCATTCCGAGTCCGGCGGACGTGAAGTCTGCTGCCCCACCCCCAAGGCTATAGCCCACCTGCCAGGGCCTTTTTCTCTGGATTAACTTGGCACCCCTCAAGGTTATTTTTGGGCGCTGCTTGCCCACTCGCCTATTTTTTGCACACTGGAGGTCCTCGCAGTCTCACGGACCCGAGTCCGTGGGACGGGCGGATCGGCCAGCCCCACCTCCCATGGCTATAGCCCACCCGTTTTTGTGGCCTTTTTCCTCTGGACGAACCTGGCGCCCTGGCCTTTGTGCGGTTATTTTTGGGCGCGGCTTTGTCCGCAGCCTATTTTTGGCACACGGAGGTCCCTCGCAAAGTCTCGCGGCATTCCGAGTCCGGCGGACGAAGTCGGCCAGCCCCACCCCCCAAGGCTATAGCCCACCCGTTTTTGTGGCCTTTTTCCGCTGACTGGATCATCCTGGCGCCTCTCGCCTCTCAAGTTTTATGTTATTTTGGGTATAGCGGCTTGCCTGGAATATTTTTTCACACACGGAGGCCCCTCGCAAACTCACTCCGGATGAATCGGGCATTCCCCATTTATTTCCTCTCTCAAGAGTCCGCGCAGACGAAGTTTGCTGCTGCCCACCCCCAAGGCTATAGCCCACCAATTTTTGGGGCATTTTTTCCGCTGATCTATTCGCCTGACCTTCTGGGCGGTTACTTTTGGGATGCTCGCTTTGCTTCACGCCCATTTTTGGTACACGAGGCCCCATTGCAAAGTCTCGATGCATTCCCGAGTCCGTTTATAGCAGGTGGCTCTTTTTTCCGTTGGCCAGGTTGGCCTGCCTTTCTGTTGTTATTTTATTCCACCATGGTTTTATTTTTGGCTATGGCCCACCTGCTTTGTGGCCTTTTTTCACCAAGCTCACATGGCTTATTTGTTAATGGCTTTTCCACCATTGCTTCAAGGCAGTCCGGGTGGCCGATTTTAAGGCTGCTCCTTTTTCCGCTGGATTTAACCTTGCTCTGGCCTTTTTCCGATTGCCCGTCATGGCGATCCATTTGGCAAGGGCCTCAATTTTTGGCTTAATTCCCAATACTTTTTTCCGGCTCTCTTAGTCCCGCGCCTTTTTCCGCTGATCTGCTGTGTTAGTTTTAGTCTGCTTTGCTGGCTTCAAGAGAAAGCACCTTGGGCGCCGGTTTAAGTCTTTGTCCGGACGGCCCCACCCCCTTCCCCCCACCCCCAAGGCTATAGCCCACGGGTTATTTTTAGGCTGCTTTGCCCATGCTGGATTTAAGCGGAAAGTGGGTCGGCTTATTTTTGAGAGGAGGCCTCTTGTCCGTCCTGGGCTCCCCAAGGAGGCCCCTGGCACTCATTTTTAGGGCATTCTATGGCTTCTGGGCTATAAGGCTTCACGGTTTATTGCCCACCGGAGGCTTTTCCGTGGCCCTTTTTCCGCTGCACCTTTTCGGTTAAGTTTTGGGCTGCCTTGCCTATTTTCTCACAAGGCTTTAAAAGTCTCAAGATTCCGAGTCCCGGATGGGCCAGCTCCTGACTATTATAGCCCACCTGGTTGTGGCCTTTTTGGATCAATCTCAAGGACTTCGAATCGTGGGCGAGTTATTGCCAGCGATATTTTTGGCACACGGAGGCGCAGTCTTGCAGCATTCCGAGTCCCCCGGCCAGCTCCCGGCTATAGCCCACCCGCTTTTGTGGCTTTTTCCGTATTGGATCAACTTGGCGCCCTTCGGAATTATTTTTAGAAGCACCATGCCTATTTTTGGCAGACGGAGGCACCTCGCAAAGTCATGATTTGAATTCCCATCTAAGTCCAGCCCCACCCTTTCATGCTATAGCACCTGCTTTTGTGGCCTTTTTCCGCTGGATTTAACGCTGCCTTTCGGCGAAAGACCCGGCTTTGCCATGGCCTATTTTTTTGAAGACACGGAGGCCTCTCAAAGGCTTTTCCGCACAAGGCATTCCGAGTCTGGCGGACGAATTGTTCGGCCCCACCCCCCAAGGCTATAGCCCACCCTTTTTGGTGGGCTTTTGTGGCCGCTGGATTTAACTTCATTGCTGCCTTCACATGGCGTTATTTTGTACGGCTCTGCTGAGACCCCTGCCTATTTTGCGGGCCTTTCCGAGCATGGCCTTAATTTATAGCCGGTGGGCCTTTTTCCGGCTGATCTGTTGTGGCCTTTTTCCGCTGGATTGAGGGTCCGCCTCTATGGCATTCTGGGCAGCATAGGGCCTTGGGCCTATTTTGGCTACGCAAAGTCTCATGGCATCTCGAATGGATTTGTTGCCAGCCCCACCCCGAAGGCTCACTTGGCTCTTTCTTTTTTCAGAGGACTAACTTGGCGCCTGCCTTCGGAACGCTATTTTATGAGAGCAGCATTGCTCGCTGCAGCCTAATTTGGCGTGATCGGAGGCCCTTTGCTGCGCTCTGGAATTCTCGAAAGCCCAATTTCTATGGGCTTCCCATAAGCCTCCACCCGCATTGCTTTTTGTGGCTCGCTGGAAAACTTTGGATCGCGCTGCCTGCTCGAAGTCACGAGATTTTTGCCTCACAGAGGCTCGCGGTCGGATTACGAAGTGGGCCGGCGGACGGCTATCTAATTCCCACTAGGCTATAGCCCACCTCTGCTTATGGCCTCTTTTTTCTCTTGGCGACGGGCCTTCTTCGGCGGTTATTTTTAGGGCGCCCTTGCCCATATTTTTTGAACACGGAGGCCCTTCAAACTCATTCTCGGAAGTCATGGCGGACGGTTTTTTCCGCTGGATCCCCACCTATTTTTTGTGGCGCTTTTTCAGTTGGACAACTTGGCTTCGCCTTCTGGCGGTAATATTTTACGCTGCCGTATTGCTCATGCATATTTCTGGCACACGGAGGCTCCTCGCAAAGTCTCGCGGCATTCTGAGTCCGGCGGACGAAGTCGGCCAGCCCCAATTTCATGGCTATAGCCCACCTGCTTTTGTGGGCCTTTTTTCCGCTGGATTAACGCGGGCGTCCGCCTTAGGGGCGTTATTTTGCTGCTTTTGCCTCTCATTTTTTTGGCACACGGACACCCCTCGCAAAGTCTTGCGGCATTCCGAGTCCGGGACGGTTATTATCCCCACCTTGCCTATAGCCCACCTGCTTAGGTGGCCTTTTTTCCGCTGGATTTAACTAGGGCGGCCCGGCCTGGGCGGTTAGTTTTGGGTCTGCTTTGCTCACGTATTTATTTTTGGTACATTAAGGCCCTCTCACAGAAGTCTCGATTCTGAGTCTCATGGACGGTTGGCCATATCCCCACCCCCAAGGCTATAGCTCACCTGCTTTTTGTGGCTTTTTCCGCTGGATTCATCAGCCTGGGCGTGCTTATTTTTGTCACGGTTTTACTCAGCGGGCCTATTTTTTGACACTTGTCTCGCAAGGCTCATGCATTCGAGTCTGCGGACGGTTGGCCAGCCCCACCCCAAGGCTATAGCTCAAGCTTAAGGCTTCTTTTTCCTTGGACGAATCTCGTTACTGCCTTCGGCGGTTATGGTTTTTGGCTCGGCTTGCCTGCTGCCTATTTTTGGTATTTGAGGCTCACCTTTGATCATGTTTATTTTTTATACGAGTCTGGGCGGACGGCCCCCTCTGCTCCTTCTAAGCGGCTTATAGCCTAATTTGCTTTTAGGACTAGTTGGATTAACCCACGCTTCGGACTTCGAAGCATTCTGGCGAGTCTCAAGGTATTCCAGGACGGTTGGCCAGCCCCACCCCAAGGCTGCTACACCTGCTTTGTGGCTTTCCGCTTGGATTTAATCCTCGCGCCCGGGTGTGCCTTCGGGGGTTATTTTAGGCTGCTTTGCTCATACTCATTTTTTGACGAGATTCTCGCAAAGTCTCGCTGTGATTCCGAGTCTGGCTGATTATGGCCAGCCCCACCTCAAGGCTATAGCCCACCTTTTTGTGGCCTTTTCCGCTGATTAACTTGGCTTTCGGACCAAGTGTATTTTTTGGCGGCAGTGTTGCGCCTATTTTTGCAGACAACACTGAGGCTCATGTCTTCCACATTCAGTCTGCTGGCCAGCCCTCAAGGCTATAGCCCACCTTTTGTAGGCCTTTTTTTCCTCATTGGATTTAACTTGGGCGCCCACGCTCTGGAACGCTTATTTTTAGGCCTGCCCACGGGCTCATTCAGACGGAGGCCCCTCAGTTAAGTCACGCAGAGTCCCATGGCGGATGGGTTGGCCAGCCCACCCCTGAACGCTATGGTGCCCACCCGCTTTTGGCCTTTTCCGTGGCCTTTTTCCACCGATTTAACACGGCCCGCCTGGGTTATTTGGGCCTGCTTGCCACAAGGCCTATTTTACACATTTGAGGCCTCAAAGTCTCATGCAAGGCATTCCGAACCGAGTCTGGCGGATGGGTTGGCCAGCCCCACCCCCTCAAGGCTATAGCCTCACCCAAGCTTGTGTGGCCCGCTGAGGCGCACAAAGGTCACAGACCTGAATTTTGCCTCAAGCGCCTGCCTCCCACATGGGCCAGCCCACCTTATTTTGTCACGGCTTGATCAAGGGCTTATTGCCCGGCCTTTATTTTAGGCGCTGCTTGCCCATGGCATTTTTTGAGGCCCCTCGAAAGTGTGTCTCAAGGCATTCTGAGTCTGGCGCGGATTTGGTTGGCCAGCCCCACTTCAAGGCTATAGCCCACCCGATGCTTTTTCCTACTGGATTTAACTTTTTCTCAATTTAACTTATCACGGCTCTTGGCGGGCGGACGGCATTCAAGGCTATAGCCCACCTTTTTAGGCGCTGCTGCTTTGCCTATGGCCTATTTTTTTAAATGGGACGAGGCCCTCGAAGTCTCAAGGCATTCCGAAGTCTGGCGGATTAAAGTACAGCCCCACCCCCCAAGGCTAGCCCACCTGGATGACGTGGCTTTTTCCGCTGGATTTAACTTGGCGCCTGCCTGGCGTGTTATTTTTTGAAGTGCCCGCTGCCTATTTTACAGAGAGAGGCCACCGCTAGAAGTCTCGTTGGACTCCGACCTTCCAGTCCGCGGATTTGTTGCTAGCCTCACTTCTATGGCTGCCCACCCATGTTTAGGCTTTTTTCCGCTGGATTTAACGAATTTCTATGGACGGGCCGATTCGGGCTTATTTTGGTGCCCTGCTTGCTCACGCTCATTTTTGCTCACATGGAGTCTCGCAGTCTCGATTCTAGTCCGGGAGTCCGGCGTGATGAAGTTGGCCAGCCCCACTCCTGGCTATAGCCCAATTGCTTTTGTGTTTTCTGCTGGACTAATCTCATGCCTCAAGTGATTTTTGTTTTTTGTCACGGCTTATTTAATGACCAAAGTGCTATTTATATTACACTGGGAGGCCCCTCAAGAATTTCTGCATTCCTGAACCATTCCGACGAAGTTGGCCAGCCCCACCCCCCATGGCTATAGCCCACCCGTTTTTGTGGCCTTTTTCCGCTGGACGAACTTGGCGGCACGGCCTTCGGGCGGTTATTTTTAGGCGCGGCTTTGCCCATGGCCTATTTTTGGAACACGGAGGCCCCTCGTAAAGTCTCACGTATTCTAGTCCTGGCGATTTTAAGTGGCCAGCCCCACCCTCCCCCAAAGGCTATAGTTCACCCGATTTTGTGGGCCTTTTTCAGCTGGATCTATCTGTGGCGCCCCGGGCTCAAGGGGTTATTTGGGAGAAGTATTGCCCATGCCTATTTTTGCAGAGAGGCCCCTCGCATGGCAAAAGTCTCCCGAGTCCGGGACGGTTGGCCAGCCCACCCCCATGGCTATAGCCCACCTGCTTTTGTGGCCTTTTTCCACTGGACTAACGAATCTCATGCCCGGCGTGTTATTTTGGTCACCAGCTTTGCCCCGCCTATTTTTTAGGTCGCACAAGTCTTTCGCAGGCATTCCAAATCAAAGTCCCGAGTCCGGGCGGATGGCTGGCCCCACCCCTGAAGTTATAGCTCACCCGCTTTGCCTTTTTCCGCTGGATTATGGCCTCGGCGGTTATTTTTTGGCACGCTTTGCTTATTTGGCACACGAGGCCCTCGCAAAGTCTGCATTCCGAGTCTGGACGGTTGGCCAGCCCCACCTAATTTAAGGCTATAGCCCACCTTTTAGCTTTGTATTTTTCCTTTAATCTCTAGGACTAACTCACACTCCTGGGCCACGGCTTCGAACTGCGGTTATTTTTGTCGCTTTTACTCCATGCCTATTTTTACATACTGAGGCCCTCGCCCCCATTCCTCCGGCCAGCCCCAGGCTATAGCCCACCCGCTTTGTTTTTAGGCCTTTTTTCCGCTGGATCTTGGCGTCTGCCTTTCAAGCGTTATTTTGGCTTTGCTTGTTCAGTGCTCATGCGCTATTTTTGCACACGAGACCTTTTGTTGTAAGTCTCGGGCTACAAAGACTATCATGAACGATTCCTTAGTCCGCGGATTTGTTCAAGTTGGCAGCAGCCCCACCCCTGTGGCTATAGCCCACCCGAGGTGCTTGTGGCCTTTTTCCACCGGATTTAATCTTTATGGCCACCGGCGGTTTTTTTGCTGGGTTTACCCACGGCTAAGCAGCAATATTACACTGAGGCTCCCCAGTCCGCATCGGTCC
The DNA here is from genome assembly GCA_030448925.1 of Citrus cavaleriei. Classification (NCBI taxonomy): domain Eukaryota; kingdom Viridiplantae; phylum Streptophyta; class Magnoliopsida; order Sapindales; family Rutaceae; genus Citrus; species Citrus cavaleriei. The sequence continues at coordinate 14,629 of JAUJEN010000225.1, forward strand.
GAGTCCGGCTGGATTTGCTGGCCAGCCCCACCCCCCAGGCGCTATAGCCCACCCACAGGGCCTTTTTCTGGCCGGACGACCCCATGGCTCCTTCGCCAAGCATGGCTATTTTTACTTTGCATGGCCTATTTTTGAACACGGAGGCCCTCGCAGTCTCGCGTGATCTTTAGTCTGGCGGATCAAGTGGGCCAGCCCCACCCCCCAAGGCTATAGCCCACCCGTTTTTTTGGCCCTTTTCCGCTGGACGAACTTGGCACCCCGGCTCTCTGAGGTTATTTTTGGCTCCCGGCTTTGCCCAGGCTACCATTTGGCACACGGAGATGCCTCGAAGTCTCGCGGCATTCCAGTTCAAATGGACAAAGTTGGCCAGCCCCACTCCCAAGGCTATAGCCCCTGCTTTTTGTGGCTTTTTCCGCTGGATTTAACTCTCTATGCTTCTCGGCCTTCATGTGTGCCCAAGGCCTTTTTTGGCATATTTGCGCTGCTTTGGCTGTGGGCCTGCCATGCATTTTTTATCGGAGACACATCAAAGTCTCGCTGCATTGAAGTTGGCGAGTTGAGTTGGCCATGGATAACCCCCAGTTAGGCCCCCCGCTGCTGCCTTTTCCGCTGGATCTAACTTGACCCTGCCTGTATTTTATTTTTGGATACTTGCTCCTGTTCTCGCCTCTTCTATTATTTTTAAAATTTCCATGCGGGGCTCTCGCAGTGACATCGGAGGCCTCTCTGAAAGTCTCAAGTGGCATTCCAGTCCAGTCCATTGCGGATTTAATCAGTCTTCGGCCACCCCACTGCCCTATAGCTCAATCCCACCCTTTTGTGGCCTTTTCCGCTGGATTAACTTGTCTCTCTGCCCGGCTTTCGGGCGAAGAGAGTTTTGCAAGCTGCATTCGCGGCGCTATTTTGGCACACGGAGATGCCTCGCAAAATCTCGAGGCATTCCGAGTCTGGCGGACAAAGTTGGCCAGCCCCACCCCCCAAGGCTATAGCCACCCGTGGTTGTGGCCTTTTTTCCGCTGGATTTAACTTACGCCTGCCTGGCAGTTATTTTTACTTTGGTCATGGCTATTTTTTTGGCACACGGAGGCCCCCCTGAAGTCTCAAGCTGCATTCGAGTCCTGGCGGATTTGTTGGCCAGCCCGACTTTCATGGCTATAGCCTTCCACCTGCTTTTTGTAGGCCTTTTTTCCGCTGGATTTAACTTGAGCTTCATGCCTCTGGGTTATTTTTGGGCTGCTTTTCCTGCCTATTTGGCAGGCCCTCGTGAAAGACTCGAGGGTCAAAGTCCAAGGCTGACAAAGTTGGCCAGCCCTCCACTTCTCAAGGTTATAGCCCACCTGCTTTTATGTGGCCTTTTCCGCTGGACTCTTTGCGCCTGCTCAAGTAATTATTCAAGGGTTTAGCTCTGCCCGGCCTTTTCGCAAGGGGCTATTTTACACGGAGGCCCTCGAAGTCTCGCTGCATTCCCGAGTCCGGGCGGATTGGTTGGCCAGCCCCACCTCAAGCAGGCTATAGCCCACCTGCTTTTGTGGCCTTTTCCGCTGGGATTAACTCCTATGCCTCTATGCCTTCGGGCATGTTATGTTTAAGCACAGCTGCTTTTGCTGACTCTATTTTGCACACGGAGGCCCCCCAGAAAGTCTCGGCATTCAGTCCGCGGATTGCTGGCCAGCCTGGAATTTCCATGGCTATAGCCCACCTGCTTTTGTGGCCTTTTTCCGCTGGATTAACTTGCCTTTCGGGTACCTTCGGCTGGTTATTTGGTACACGCCAGTCTCAGCATTCCCATTTAGGGCCTATTTTTCTGCTATTACACTCACCTGGAGGCCTCGCAAAGACTCGAGGCACACGGAGGCCTTCTCAAGCATGGACGGAGCGGACAAGCTGGCCAGCCCCACCCTATTTTGGCCCGGAGGTCTTCAAAGACTGGGTTCTCATAGCTTCCACCGCTTTTGTGGCCTTTTTCCTGGACGGTTAATCTGGCGCTGGCTTCGGCAATTATTTTGGGCTCGGCTTTATTTTGCCCAAGGGTCTATTTTGGGCACACGGAGGCCCTCAGAAGTCTCATGTATTCGAGAAGTCATGGATTTAGCTGCCAGCCACCCCCAATTTCTGGCTATAGCCCACCTGCTTTTGGCTTTTTTCCGCTTGACTACCCATGCCTGCCTGGGCGGTTATTTGGGCTGCTTTCCTGCCGACCTATTTTTTTTGCACAGAGGCCCCTCAAAGTCGCTGGGACATCCCAGTCCGTCGGACGGCTGGCCAGCCCACCTCCCAAGGTTATAGCCCACCCATTTTTAGGCCTTTTTCCGCTTTGGATCTAACTTGATACCCGCCTGGGGTTATTTATGGCTGAGCTTTGTCCAAGCGCCTATTTTTTGGCACACGAGGCCCCCAAAGCCTCATGGCATTCCCAGAGTCCTGGGCGGATCTAAGTTGGCTAGCTCTAACCCCAAGGCTATAGCCCAATTGCCAGGGCCTTTTTTGGCTGGGATTTAACTGGCGCCTGCCTTCGAAAGAGCAGTTATTTTAAGGTACTCAAGAGCCTATTGGCACCTGGAGTTGCCTGGTAAAGTCTCACAAGCCATTCCGAGTCCAAGGATTTGTTGGCCAGCCTAATTTCATGGCTATAGCCCACACATTTTAGGGCTTTTTCCATTGGATCTTAACTTGTATACTCGCCTGCCTTCAGGTGGTTATTTTGGGTCGTGTTGTGCCCTCAAGGACCCTATTTTTGGTATTACACGGAGGTGCCTCTGCAGTCTCAAGGCACATTCTGAGTCCGCGGATGGGTTGGCCAGCCCCACCCTGAGGCTATAGCCCACCTGCTTTGGTGGCCTTTTTCCGCTGGATTTAACTTTGGGGCCCTGCCTTCGGCGTTATTTTTAAGGGCTGTGCCTGCTGCCTATTTTTTTGGCAACAGAGGCGCTTTCACAATGTCTCAAGGCCATTCCGAGTCCGCAGACGAAGTCGCCAGCCTCCTAAGTGTTATAGCCTGACCTGCTTTTTGTGGGCTTTTTCCGCTGGATCGGAACATGGCGCCTCTGCCTGGTGGTTATTTTTTCGCGGCTGTGCCAGTCAAGGGCCTCTTTTTACAATCCACGGAGGTGCCTCTCTCAGTCTCGCCATTCCGAGTCCCATGGATTTAGTTGGCCAGCCCCACCCCCAAGGCTATAGCCCACCTGCTTTGTGGTATTTTTCGCCGCTGGATTTAACTTAGCACCCCGCCATCAAGGGCAGTTGTTTTGGGCTGGCTGTGTCTCATCTATTTTTGGCACACACGGAGGCGCCTCAAAAGTCTCTCGCTCCATTCCGAGTCCGGACGATGTTGGCAAGGCTAGCCCCCCCAAAGCTTATAGCCCACCTGCTTTTTTTTTCCTGGATAAATTTGGCACCTTAAATTTTGCCTGCACAAGGGTTATTATTTTTAGGAGCGGCTGTGCCTGCTCATGGGCTCATTTTTGCACGGAGGTGCCTCTGCAGTCTCACGCCATTCCGACCATGGGCGGATTTGTTGGCCAGCCCCACCCCCAAGGCTATAGCTCAATCTGCTTGGGGCTTTTTCCGCTTGGATTCTATCCTTGGCGCCTGCCTCGGCTGTTATTTAGGGGCGCTGGCTGTGCCCAGGCCTATTTTTAAGTAGATTTGAGGTGCCTGTGTCTCCTTGCTATATTCGAGTCCATGGATTTATGCAGGCCAGCCCCACCCCCTCAAGGCTATAGCTCCACCTGCTTTTGTGGCCTTTTTTTCCGCTTGGACGTAATCTCTGGCGCCTGCCTTCAGGGCAGTTATTTTTAAGGGCGCACAGTGCCCACGGCCTATTTTTGGCACATGAGGCTTCAAGAAGTCTCACGCTTATTCGAGTCCGGGCGGATGGGTCGGCCAGCCCCACCCCCAAGGCTTCTGTTATAGCCCACCTGCTTGTGGGCTTTTTCCTGATCTTAATCCTAGCGCTCGCACCTGGCAGAAGGATTTGCTGTGTCAAGGGCCTATTTTTTACACACGGAGGTTTTCAAAAAAAGAAAGTCTCATTCCATTCTCGAGTCCGGCGGATTTAAGTGTTGGTGTGTTCACCCCCCAAAGCTATAGCCTCACCTGCTTAGGCCTTTGTCCGCTGGATGCAACTTGCTTCTGGCCTTCATAAGGTTATTTTTTATGCTACAGCATGTACAGTTTTTTTACATTACGGAGGTGCCGTAAAGTCTCAAGGCCATTCCGAGTCCGCGGATTGTTGGCCAGCCCCTGTGCTATAGCCCACCTGCTTTTGTGGGCTTTTTTTCTGGCTTGGATTCTGCGCCTTCCGCCATCGATGGTTATTTAGGGCGCGGGCTGTGCCCAAGGCCTTGGCAAACGGAGGTGCCTCGCAGTCTCCTCCTATTCCGAGTCCCATGGATCTAAGTAGGCCAGTCCCACCCCCCAAGGCTATAGCCCACCCGTTTTTGTGGGCTTTTTCCGTTGATTTTAACTTAGCCCTGCACGGGCAGTTGTTATGGGGCGCGGCTGTGTCCGCGGCCTATTTTTGGCACACGGAGGCGCCTCGCAAACTCTCGTTCCATTCCAAGTCCGGCGGACGATGTTGGCCAGCCCCACCCCCGAAAGCTATAGCCCACCCGTTTTTGTGGCCTTTTTCCGCTGGACAAACTTGGCACCTGCCTTTCATACAGTTATTTTTTATGCTGAGCCCAAGGCCTATTTTTATACACCTTGAGGGGCCTCAGAAAGTCTCAAGGCCATTCCGAGTCCTGTGGATTTAGTTACCAGCTCCACCCCCCAAGGCTATAGCCCACCTGCTTTAGGGCTTTTTTCTGCTGGATGAACATGGCGCGGGCTCAAGTGGTTATTTGTGGGTGCGGCTGTGTCCAAGGGCCTATTTTTGAACACGGAGGCGCCAGAAGTCTCAAGACCATTCGAGTCCGGGCGGATTTGTTGGCCAGCCCCACCTCCGGCTATAGCCCACCCTTTTGTGGCTTTTTTCCGCTGATGAACTTGATCCCTGCCTTTCCAAGGCGGTTATTTTTACGAGGACAGTTCTCGGCCTATTTTTGGTATTTCACAGAGGTGCCTCGCAGTCTCACCATTCCGAGTCCGGGACGGATTTAAGTCGGCCAGCCTTAATTTTCCAAGGCTATAACCCACCTGCTTTTAGGCCTTTTTCCGCTGGATCGAATCTCATACGCCCTGCCTTCGGGCTGTTATTCTGGTTTTAAGCCCGGCCTATTTTGAAACACGAGGTGCTTGAAAGTCTCACAATTCGAATCAAGTGGACAAAGCACAGCCTCTTTAATTTCAGCTTCCATAGCCCACCTGTTTTTGTGGTCTTTTTCCGCTGGACGAACTTGGCGCCTGGCCTTGGTGATTTTTGCTGCCGCTGTTCATGACCATTTTTTTATATAATAATTTGAGGCGCCTCACAAAGTCACAAGCCATTCCGAGTCCAGCGGACGGTTGGCCAGCCCCACCTCAAGGCTATAGCCCACCTGCTTGTGGCCTTTTTCCGCTGGATTTTACTTGCGCCGGCTTTCACACAGTTATTTTATGCATGTGCTCAAGGCTTATTGTTTGGCAACAGAGGCGCTGCAGTCTCAAAGGCCATTGGTAGTCCGGCGGATCGATGTTGGCACAGCCCACCTCTAGGCTATTGGCCACCCAAGATTGTTGTGGCCTTTTTTCCGCTTGGATGAACATGGTGCCCTGGCTTTGCATGTTATTTTTGGGTGCTGTGCCTCAAGCTGCCTATTTTTCGCACACACGGTGTGGCGCTTTAGCAAAGTCTCACGCCATTTCGAGTCCCAAGGACGGTTGGCCAGGCCCCACCTAGGCTATAGCCCCATCCGCTTTTTTTGTGGCCTTTGCTGGACGTAACTTACGCCTGCCTTCAAGGGCAGTTATTTTGGGACACGGAGGCGCCTCGGAAAGCTCATGCCATTCCGAGTCCGGGCGGATTGCTGGCCAGTCCCACCACCTGCAAGGCCAGGCCCACCTGCTTTTATGGCATTTTTCCGCTGATCTAACTTGGCGCCCTGCCTTTCGGTATGTTATTTTTTTGGCACAGGCTGTGCCTCATTTTTTTTGGCAAACGAGGTGCCTTTGAAAGTCTCACGCCATTCCGAGTCCCGCGGATTTGGGCAGCCCCACCCCCCAACTCTATAGCCCACCCGTTTTTGTGGCCTTTTTCCGCTGGACGAACCTGGCGCCCCGGCCTTCGGGCTGTTATTTTTGGGTGCGACTGTGCCCGCGGCCTTTTTTTGGAACACGGAGGCACCTTGAAAAGTCTCGCGCCATTCCGAGTCCGACGGACGAAGTTGGCCAGCCCCATCCCGCAAGGCTATAGCCCGCCCGTTTTTGTGGGCTTTTTCCGCTGGACGAACTTTATCTTACTCGCCTGAAGCATTTTTGGGCGCTGGCTGTACTCAGGGCCTATTTTTTTGCATCGGAGGTGCTCGCTCACACATTCCGAGTCCGGGATGTGTCGGCCAACCCCACCCCCCAACGCTATAGCCCACCCGTTTTTGTGGCCTTTTTCCGCTGGACGAACTGGCGCCTGCCCACGTAAGTTGTTTTTGGGGCTGTGACCGCAGCCTATTTTTGCACACGGCCTTCGAAAGTCTCATGCCATTCCGAGTCCGCACGGACGAAGTTGGCCAGCCCCACCCCCCAAGGCTATAGCCCACCCGTTTTTGTGGCCTTTACGCTGGATTTGTCTTGCCTGGCTGTTATTTTGGGCGCGGCTAAGTTAGTGGCCTATATTGTTACACACTTGAGGTGCCTTGCAATTTCACTTATTCCGAGTCCGTAGCGGATTTGCTGGCCAGCCCCACCACCCAATCCTATAGCCCACCTGCTTTTTGTGGTCTTTTTCCACTGACGGCAACTTACGCCTGGCCTTCGGGTGGTTATTTTTAGCTGCTGTGCTCACGACCTATTTTTTGGCACACGGAGGTGCTCGAAGTCTCAAGGGCATACCTGAGTCCGGGCGGATTTGGTAGGCCAGCCCTCAAGGCTTATAGCCAACCTGCTTAGGCTTTTTCCGCTGGATTTAACTTGGCCTGCCTTTCGGGTGGTTATTTTTGGCACCGCTGTACTGTTTTTAATCGGAGGCCCTCAGAAGTCTCAAGGGCATTCCGAGTCCGTATGGACGGTTGGCCAGCCTTACCCCCAAGGCTATAGCCCACCATGCTTTGTGGCCTTTTTCCGCTTGGATTTGTCTTATGCCTGCCTTCAAGGGCGTTATTTTTGGGCGCTGCTTTCCTGCTGACCTATTTTTGACACGGAGGCCTCGCAAAGTCACATGACATTCGAGTCCCGGGCGGACGGTTGGCCAGCCCCACTCTGCTTATAGCCCACCCATTTTTGTGGCCTTTATCCGCTGGATGAACTTGGCGCCTGCCTCTGGGTTATTTATGGCGGAGCTTTTACTCATGCCTATTTTGGCACATGAGGCCTCTCGCAGCCTCGGCCATTCCCAGTCCGGCGGATTTGGTCGCCAGCCCCACCCCCAAGGCTATAGCCACCTGCTTGTTTAGGGCTTTTTCCGGATTTAACTTAGCGCTGCAATCTGGCAGTTGTTTTGGGATCGCTGGCTGTGTCCATGGGCTCTATTTGGCACACACGGAGGCGCCTAGCAAAGTCTCGCTCCATTCCGAGTCCGCAGACGGCGTTATGTTGGCAAGCCCACCCCCAAAGCTTATAGCTCACCTGCTTTTGTGGCCTTTTCCGCTGGACAACTGGCGCTCTGCCTTCACATGTTATTTTTTATACAAGCTCATGGCTATTTTGGTGCACACGGAGGTGCCTTTGCAGTCTCGCGCCATTCCGAGTCCCAGACGGTTGGCCAGCCCCACTTTCTAAGGCTATAGCCCACCTGCTTTTTGTGGGCTTTTTCCGGCTGGATTTGGTCTTGCTTCGGCTTATTTAGGCGCCGGCTGTGCCCACGGCCTATTTTTGCAGACGGAGGTGCCTCGTGCAAAAGTCTCCTGCTATTCCGAAGTCCGCATGGAGGGCCAGTCTCACTTCTCAAGGCTATATTCACCCGTTAGCTTTTTCCTGTTGATCTAATCTTCGCCAGGGCAGTTGTTTTGGCGCGGGCTGTGTCCATGCCTATTTTTGGCACACGGAGGCGCCAGCAAACCTCCTGCTCCATCTCCAAGTCCGGGCGGACGATGTTGGCCAGCCCCACCCCAAAAGCTATAGCCCACCTGCTTGTGTCCTTTTTTCCGCTGGACAACTTGATGCCTGCTCAGCATTGTTATTTTTACGGCGCTGCTGAGCCTGGGCCCTATTTTTATAAACGGAGGTGCCTCTGCAGTCTCACGCCATCTCGAGTCCTGTGACTTGCTGGGCCAGCTCCACCCCTGCACAGGCTATAGCCCACCCATGCTAGGGCTTTTTCTGTTGGATCTAACATGGCGCCTGCCTCTGGGAGTGGTTATTTTGGTGGGCTGTGTCCATGCCTCATTTTTAGACACGGAGGCGCCTGGCAGTCTCAGCCTTATCTGGAGTCCTGCGGACGGGTTTGGGCCAGCCCCACTTCAAGGCTATAGCCCACCTGCTTTTGTGGCTTTTTTCCATTGATGAACTTGAGCCTGCCTTGTTATTTTAGCTGTGCCCCCGGCCTATTTTTGGCAATACAGAGGCACTCGCAAGTCTCACATTCCGAAGTCCGACGGATTTGAGTCGGCCAGCCCCACTTCTCCAAGGCTATAACCCACCTGCTTTTGGGCTTTTCCGCTGGATTAATCGCCTGCCTCGGCACAGGGCACGCGGGCTGAAGGCCTATTTTGCACACGGAGGCGCCTCGCAGAAGTCTCGCCATTCGAGTCCGGGCGGATGGTTGGCCAGCCCCACCCCTCAAGGCTAGCCCACCCGCTTTTTGTGGCTTTTTTCCGGCTTGGATGAACTTGAGCCTGCCTTCGGGCGGTTATTTTGGGCGAAGGCTGCCCCCGCCTATTTTTGCACACAGAGGCACCTCAGAAGTCTCAAGGCCATTCCGAGTCCGACGGATTTGTCGGCTAGCCCCACCTCCAAGGCTATAACCCACCTGCTTTAGGGCTTTTTCCTGGAAAATTGGCGCCTGCCTTCAAGTTATTTAGGGCGCGGCTGTCCGTCTGCCTATTTTTGCACACGGAGGCGCCTTTCAGTCTCGTTTCATTCCGAGTCCATGGACGATGTTAGCCAGCCTCAGCCTCAAGGCTATAGCCACCTGCTTTTGTGGCCTTTCCGCTGGATTTAATCTTGGCGCCTGCCTTTGGGCTGTTATTTTAAAAGGGTGGCTCATGCCCATATTTTTGAACACGAGGCGCTTTTGAAGGTCTTATGCCATCTGAGTCCATGGATTTAGGTTGGCTGCCCCACCCCCCAAGTCTATAGCCCACCTGTTTTTGTGGCCTTTTTCCGCTGGACGAACTTGGCGTCCCGGCCTTCGGGCTACATTTTTAGGTCCGACTAAGCTCATGCCTCATTTTTGAAACACGGAGGCGCTTTGAAAGTCTTGTATGATTCCGAGTCCATGGATGAAGTTGGCCTGCCCCATCCCCAAGGCTATAGCCCACCCGTTTTTGTGGCCTTTTTTCCGCTTGATTAAACTTATGCCCAGCCTTCACATGTTATTTTTTTATGCTGCTCAGTGCCTATTTTGGTATAATGGAGGTGCCTCGCAAAGTCTCGAAGCCATTCTGGAGTCCGGACGGTTGGCCAGCCCCACCTCAAGGCTATAGCCCACCTGCTTTTTGTGGCTTTTTTCCGCTTGATGAACTTTAGCCCCCTGGCGTTATTTTGGGCGACAGTGGCCTATTTTTGCACAGAGGCGCCTCAAGAAAGTCTCAAGGCCATTCCGAGTCCGACGGACGAAGTCGGCCAGCCCCACCCCTCCAAGGCTATAACCCACCTGCTTTTAGGCTTTTTCCGGATTAAACTTGGCACACCGGCCAGTTATTTAGGGCGCGTGTGTCCATGGCCTATTTTAGCACACTTGAGGCGCCTTCAAAGTCTCACATTCCGAGTCCGGGCGGATGATGTTAGCCAGCCCCACCCCCAAGGCTATAGCCCACCTGCTTTTGTGGCTTTTTCCGCTGGATCGATCTTGCCTGTCTTCGCCTCGTTATTTTGGGCGTATGTCCTGCCTATTTTAAATAGAGGCTTTCAAGAAAGTCTCACGCCATTCGAGTCCGGGCGGACGATGTCGCCAGCCCCAATTCCCCAAGTCTATAGCACACCTTTTTGTGGGGTTTTTCCGCTGGATCTAACTTGGCCTTCGGGCTGTTATTTTGCGCGACTTAAGCTCATGCCTATTTTTTGAAACACGGAGGTGCCTTGAAAGTCTCGCTGCCATTCCGAGTCCGGGCGGACGGTTGGCCAGCCCCACCCCCAAGTCTATAGCCCACCTGCTTTGTGGCCTTTTTTCCGCTGGATCTAACTGGCCCCTGCCTGGCTGTTATTTCATGGCCCATTAAGCTTTTGAAACACGGAGGCGCCTTTGAAAGTCTCGTACATTCCGAGTCCCATGGATGCTGGGCCAGCCCCATCCCCCAAGGCTATAGCCCACCCGTTTTTGTGGCCTTTTTCCGCTGGACAAATCCTTGGCCCCAGCCTTTCACAGGTTATTTTTTGCCTGCTGCCTATTTTTTGGCACGGAGGTGCCTCGCAAAGTCTCTGGCCATTCCGGAGTCCAAGTGGATTTGGCCAGCCCCACCCCCCAAGCTTCTATAGCCCACCTTTCTTTTTGGCTGGTCTTTTTCCGCTGGATTTAACCTTATGCCCATGCCTCTGGCGGCTTAATTTTGGCGTGGCCTCAGCGCCCTATTTTTTAAACAGAGGCGCTAGTGAAAGTTTGCTATTCCTGAGTCCGCGGATTTATGTTGGCTAGCCCCACCTTTGGCTATTGGCCACCTTGTTGTGGCTTTTTCCGCTGGATGAACATGCCTCTGGCTTCAAGTTATTTTAGCTCAAGGGCCTATTTTTTGACACGGTGGCCCCGCTCGCAGAAGTCTCACCATTTTCGAGTCCGGGGCAGACGGTTGGCCAGCTCTCACTTCTAGGCTATAGCCCATCCGTTTTTGTGGCCTTTTTCCGGCTGGACTTAACTTGCTGCTTCGGCTCAGTAGTTTTGGGGACGGAGGCGCCTTCGGAAAGCTCACGCCATTCTCGAGTCCGCGATTTGTACTTGGCCAGTCCTACCACCAAGGCTATAGCCCACCTGCTGGTAGGCATTTTTTCCGCTGACTTAACTTGGCGCCCGCCTTTCTCAAGGGTTATTTTTTACGCTGTGTTCAAGGCCTATTTTTGGCAAACGAGGTGCCTCAGAAAGTCTGGCCATTCCGAGTCCGCGGATGAAGTTGGCCAGCCCCACCTCAAATCTATAGCCCACCTGCTTTTTAGGCCTTTTTTCCGCTGGACGAACCTGGCGCCCCGGCCTTCGGGCTGTTATTTTTGGGTGCGACTGTGCCCGCGGCCTATTTTTGAACACGGAGGCACTTTGAAAGTCTCATGATTCCGACTCCTCGGAAGGCGGATTTAGTTGGGCCCCATCCCAGGCTATAGCCCGCCTGCCAGGGCTTTTTCCTGCCTGGCATTAACTTTGGCGCGAAAGCTGCTGGGCCTATTTTTTTTTGCATCGGAGGTGCCTCAAAAGTCTCACCATTCCGAGTCCCAAGGACGGTTGGCCAGCCCCACGGGCGCTATAGCCCACCCATTTTGTGGTCTTTTTCCGCTGGATCTAATCCCATGCCTGCCTTCGGTGGTTGCTGATGGCTGTGCCCACGACCTATTTTTGGCACACGGAGGTGCCTCACAAAGTCTCGCGCCATTACGAGTCCGGCGGACGATGTCGGCCAACCCCACCCCCAAGGCTATAGCCCACCCATTTTTTTGTCCTTTTTCCGCTGGACGTCTCCATGCCTGCCTCGGTCGGTTATTTTAGGAACGGCTCAAGGGTCTATTTTTTTTTTGGCACACGGAGGCGCCTCAAAGTCTCGGCCATTCTCGAGTCCGGGCGCACGGTTGGCCAGCCCCACCCCTGCTTCATAGCCCACCTGCTAGGCCTTTAGCTGGATCTCGCCTGCCTTCGGGCGTTATTTTTGACGGGTGTGCTTCAAGGCCTATTTTTAATCAGAGGCGCAAAGTCTCACGCCATTCCGAGTCCGGCGGACGATGTCGGCCAACCCCACCCCCCAAGGCTATAGCCCACCCGTTTTTCTGGCCATTTTCCGCTGGACGAACTGGGCGCCCCTGCCCACGGGCGAAGTTAGTTTTGGGGCCTGTGACTGCAGCCTATTTTTTTGGTATGGCACTCTCGAAAGTCTGCCATTCCGAGTCCGGGTTGGGCCAGCCCACCTCCTGCTATAGCCCACCTGCTTTTTGTGGCCTTTTTACGCTGGATTGTGCCCTCTTCTGGCTGTTATTTTGGGCTGCATGTGCTAGGCCTATATTTGCACACGGAGGTGCCTTTGCAAATTTCGCTTATTCCGAAGTCCAAGGACGGTTTGGCCAGCCCCACCACCCAATCCTATAGCCCACCCGTTTTTGTGGTCTTTTTCCACTGGACAATTTGCCTGCCTTCGGGTGAAGAGTTTTGTGCTCACACCTATTTTTGGAGAGGCGCCTCGCAGTCTCTCGCCATTCTGAGTCCGCGGATTGCTGGCCTGCCCACCTCAAGGCTATAACTCCACCAAGCTTTTTAGGGCTTTTTCCACTGGATTTAACTCATGCCTCTGCCTTCGGCAGTTATTTAGGCTGCCACAGGCCTATTTTTGGCACACGGAGGCGCCTCGCAAAGTCTCGTTCCATTCCGAGTCTGGCGGATGATGTTAGCCTGCCCCACCCCCCAAGGCTATAGCCCACCCGTTTTTGTGGCCTTTTTCCGCTGGATTCTTGGCGCCTGGTTCGGCCTCGTTATTTTTGGGCGTGGCTGTCCCCGCGGCCTATTTTTGGTAAACAGAGGCGCCTCGCAAAGTCTCACCCCATTCCGAGTCCGGCGGACGAGTCGCCAGCCTCAATTTCAAGTCTATAGCCCACCTGCTTGTGGCCTTTTTCCGCTGGACGAACTTGGCGCTGCCTGGCTGTTATTTTTGGTGCACTAAGCCTCAAGCTGGCCTATTTTTGAAACACGGAGGTGCCTTGGAAAGTCTCACCATTCCGAGTCCGGATTTGTTGGCCAGCCCCACCCCCCAAGTCAAAAGCCCACCATGCTTTTGGGCCTTTTTCCATGGATTTAACTCTAAGGCCCGCCTTCGGCTGTTATTTTTAGGTACGAATTTTTGAAACACGAGGCGCCTTTCAAAAGTCTGCCATTCCAGTCCCATGGATGTAGCTGGCCAGCCCCATCCCCCAAGGCTATAGCCCATGCTGTGGCCTTTTTTAAAACTTGGCGCCCAGCATGTTATTTTTTATGCCACAGCTGTGCTGCCTATTTTTGGCACACGGAGGTCCTCGCAAAGTCTCAAGGCCATTCCGAGTCCGGGCGGATTTGTTACAACCCCACCCCCAAGCCTATAGCCCACCTGTTTTTGTGGTCTTTTCCGCTGGACGAACTTGTGCCCTGGCTTCGGGGTTATTTTTATGCTGCTACACACCTATTTTTGGCACACGGAGGCGCCAGAAGTCAAGCACATTCCAGTCCGGGCGGATTGTTGGCCAGCCCCACCCCCAAGGCAATAGCCCACCTGCAGGGCCTTTTTTCCGCTGGATTAACTTGGCGCCTGCCTTCGGGTTGTTATTTTGCATGCCATGCTTCAAGGCCTATTTTTTATAGGCAAACAGAGGCGCCTCAGAAGTCTCGCCATTCCGAAGTCCTGGATGTTGGCTAGCCTCCACCTCAAGGCTATTGGCCACCTGTTGTGGCTTTTTCCGCTGGATGAACATGGCGCCCTGGCCTTCGGTCGGTTATGTTGGGTGCGGCTATGCTCAAGGCCTCATTTTTTTCGCACACGGTGGCGCTGCAGTCTCACCATTATCGAGTCCGGCGGATTACCAGCCCCACCCCCTAGTGTATAGCCCACCCGTTTTTGTGGCCTTTTTCCGCTGGACTAACTTGGCGCCCCGGCCTTCGGACTGTTATTTTTGGTACACGGAGGCGCCTCGGAAAGCTCACGCCCTTCCGAGTCCGGCGGACGAAGTTGGCCAGCCCCACCCCCCAAGGCTATAGCCCACCCGTTTTTGTGGCATTTTTCCGCTGGACGAACTTGGCGCCCCGGCCTTCGGGCGGTTATTTTTTATGCTGTGCCTATTTTTATAAACGAGGTGCTCGCAAAGTTCATGCCATTCCGAGTCCGGGATTGGCTGGCCAGCCCCATCTCAAATCTATAGCCCAATTGCTTAGGCCTTTTTCCGCTTGGATCTAACCTGGCGCCTGCCTGGCTGTTATTTTTGCGATTGTGCTCAAGGCCCATTTTTGGAACATCGGAGGCACCTTTGGAAAGTCTCACATTCCGAAGTCCTGCGGACGGTTGGCTAGCCCCATCCCAAGGCTATAGCTCACTGCTTTTAGGGCTTTTTCCGCTGGATTAACTTGGCGCCCCTGCCTTCAGCTATTTTTGGGCACGGCTGTACCCGCGGCTTATTTTTTGTACACGGAGGTGCCTCGCAAAGTCTCGCACCATTCCGAGTCCGGCAAGGATGTTGGCCAGCCCCACCTGCCTATAGCCCAATTGCTTTTTGTGGTCTTTTTCCGCTGGTCGAACTTGGCGCCCCGGCCTTCGGGTGGTTGTTTTTGGGCGCGGCTGTGCCCATGACCTATTTTTGGCACACGGAGGTGCCTCACAAAGTCTCGCGCCATTTCGAGTCCGTCGGACGATGTCGGCCAACCCCACCCCGAAGGCTATAGCCCACCCATTTTTGTGTCCTTTTTCCGCTGGACGAACTTGGCGCCCCGGCCTTCGGTCGGTTATTTTGTGGAACGGCTGTGCCCGCGGCCTATTTTTGGCACACGGAGGCGCCTCGAAAAGTCTCGTGCCATTCCGAGTCCGGCGCACGAAGTTGGCCAGCCCCACCTGCCTATAGCCACCTGCCAGGCCTTTTAGCTGGATTAATCTTGCCTGCCTTCGGGCGGTTATTTTTGGGCGTGGCCGTGCCCGCGGCCTATTTTTGGCAATCAGATGCGCCTCACAAAGTCTCACGCCATTCCGAGTCCGGCGGACGATGTCGGCCAACGCCACTTCTGGCTATAGCCCACCTGCTGGTGGCCTTTTTCCACTGGATTAACTGCCCCTGCCTCACGGGCGGTTATTTTGGGCCTGCTGTGACAGAGCCATTTTGGTACACGGCTCTCGGAAAGTCTCGCCATTCCGAGTCCGGCGGATTTGTTGGCCAGCCCCAATTTCAAGGCTATAGCCCACCTGCCAGGCCTTTTACGCTGGATCTTAATCTGTGCCCTCTTCGGCTGTTATTTGGGGCGCTGTGCCAGTGCTCTATTTGGCACACAGGTGCCTTTGCAAATTCTCACCATTCCAGTCCGGGCGGACGGTTGGCTTTCAGCCTCACCACCCAATCCTATAGCCTAACTGCTTTTGTGGTCTTTTTCCACTGACTAACTTGGCGCCTGCCTTCAGGTGGTTGATTTGGGCGCTGTGCCTACACCTATTTTTTGGCACACGGAGGCGCTCGCAGTCTCAAGGCCATTCCGAGTCCGGGCGGATTTGTTGGCCTGCCCCACCCCAAGGCTATAGCCCACCTGCTTTGTTGTCTTTTTCCGCTGGATTTAATCTTGGCCCCGGCCTTCGGTGGTTGTTTTGGGCGAGCCAGCCCACGACTATTTTTATGCGATTTGAGGCGCCGCAAAGTCTCACACCATTCCCGAGTCCGGTGCACTAGTCGGCCTGCCCACTAAGGCAATAGCTCACCTGCTTTTGTCGCTTTTTCCGCTGGACAAATTGGCACCCCGCCCACGGGCGGTTATTTTGGGGCTCGTGACCGTAGCCTATTTTTTAAGAAGTTCTCGAAAGGCTCACCATTCCGAGTCCGACGGACGAAGTTGGCCAGCCCCACCCCCAAGGCTATAGCCCACCCGGTTTTGTGGGCTTTTTACGCGGCACGATCTCATGCCTCTTCGGGCTTGTTATTTTGGCTGGCTGTGCCAGTTTATATTTGGCACACGGAGGTGCTTTTGCAATTTCACAGCCATTCTGAGTCCGGCAAAGTGGATTACGCCAGCCCCACCCCCCAATCCTATAGCCCACCCGTTTTTGTGGTCTTTTTCCACTGGATGAACTTCGCGCCCCGGCCTTCGGGTGGTTATTTTTGGGCATGGCTGCCACACCTATTTTTTACATCGGAGGCGCCGCAAAGTCTCACGCCATTCCCGAGTCCCATGGATTTAGTTGGCCTGCCCCACCCCGCAAGTCTATAGCCCAATTCGCTTTTGTTGTCTTTTTCCGCTGACTAACTTGGCGCCTGCCTTCGAAAGTGGTTGTTTTGGGCGAGCTGTGCCCACTATTTTTGATGATGGCGCCGCAAAGTCTCGCGCCATTCGAAGTCCGTGCAGTTGGCCAGCCCCACCCACTGGTAGCCCACCTGCTTTTTGTCAGCTTTTTCCATGGGATCCCCTTGGCTCTCTGGCCTTCAAGGTTATTTTTGGGCGGTGTGCCCGCTGGTTATTTTGGTAAACAGAGGCGCCTCAGCAAGTCTCGCCATTGCCGAGTCCATGATGATGTCAGCCAACCCACCCCAAGGCTTATAGCCCACCTGCTTTGTGGCCTTTTTCCGCTGAACGACTTGGCGCCTGCCTTTACGTTATTTTAGGCACGGCTGTGTCCATGCCTATTTTTGCACACGGAGGTGCCTCAAAGTCTCGTGGCCATTCCGAGTCCAGCGGATTTGGTTGGCCAGCCCCACCCCCAAGCCTATAGCCTACCTGCTTTTTGTGGTCTTTTTTCCGCTGGACGAATTTGCCTGCCTCGGTGGTTATTTTTAAGCGTGGCTGTGCCCACGACTTATTTTGCACACGGAGGCGCTGCAAAGTCTCGGCCATTCTGAGTCCGGGCGGATTTGGTTGGCCAGCCCCAAGGCTATAGCCCACCTGCTTTTAGGTTTTTTCCGCTGGACGAATCTTGGCGCCAGGCCTTCGAGGTTATTTTGCTGCCTGTGATCAAGGGCCTATTTTTCAGACAAGGAGGTGCCTCAGAAAGTCTCATACCATTTTGGTCCTGATGTTGGCCAGCCCACCCCCCAAGGCTATAGCCCAATCCTGCTTTTTCTCGGCCATTTTCCGCTGGATTAACTTGGCGCCTGGCCTTCGGCGGAGTTTTTGGGGCGCTGGCTGCACGCCGGCCTATTTTTGGCATCGGAGGCGCCTGGTGTTCTTGGCATTCCGAGTCCGGCGGACGAAGTTGGCCAGCCCCACCCCCCAAGGCTATAGACCACCCGTTTTTGGGGGCTTTTTCCGCCGGACAAACTTGGCGCCCCGGTCTTCTGGCGGTTATTTTGGGGCGCGGCTGTGCCCACGGCCGATTTTTAGCACACGGAGGCACCTCAGAAGTCTCACATTCGAGTCCATGGACGAAGTTGGCCAGCCCCACCCTGGCTATAGCCCACCTGCTAGGGCCTTTTATGCGCTGGATTTATCTTGGCCCTGCCTTCAAGGGTTATTTTGGTGTGGCTGTGCTCATGCCTATTTTTGGTAAACAGAGGCGCCTCGAAAAGTCTCATGCCATTCCGAGTCCGGCGGATGATGTCGGCCAACCCCAACCCCCAAGGCTATAGCCCACCCGTTTTTGTGGCCTTTTTCCACAGACGAATTGGCGCCTGCCTGGCGCTTTATTTTGTGGCACGGCTGTACACGGCCCATTTTTGCACACGGAGGCGCCAAAGTCTCATGCCATTCGAGTCCGCGGACGGTTGGCCAGCCCCACTCAAGGCTAAAGCCCACCTGGGCCTTTTTCCACTGGATTTAACTTGGCCATGCCTGCCTTCGGTTGTTATTTTTATGGCTGCTGTGCCTTCATTTTTCAAGACACGGAGGCGCCTGCAGAAGTCTCGCTACCATTTCCTGTACGGGCGGACAAACTTGGCCATCCCTACCCCCTCAAGTCAGCCCACCTTATTGTGGCCTTTTTCCCACTGGATTTAACTGGGCGCCTGCCCACGGGCGTTATTTTGGGGCTCACAGACTGTAGCCCATTTTTGGTACACGAAGGCTCCTCGGAAAGGCTCGCGCCATTCCGAGTCCGCGGACGAAGTTGGCCAGCCCCACCCCCCAAGGCTATAGCCCACCCGTTTTTGTGGCCTTTTTCCACTGCACGAACTTGGCGCCCCGGCCTTCGGGCGCTTATTTTTGTGGCACGGCTGTGCCCACGGCCCATTTTTTGCACACGAAGGCGCCTCGGAAAGTCTCGCGCCATTCCGAGTCCGGCGGACGAAGTTGGCCTGCCCCACCCCCCCAGGCTATAGCCCACCCCTGTTTTTTGGCTTTTTTCCGCTGGATTTAACTTATGGCGGCCTTCGGTTGGTTGTTTTTGGGCGCAGCTGTGCCCACGACCTATTTTTGGCGCACGGAGGCGCCTCGCAAAGTCTCGCGCCATTCCGAGTCCGGTGCACGAAGTCGGCCTGCCCCACCCCCCAAGGCTATAGCCCACCCGTTTTTGTCGCCTTTTTCCGCTGGACAAACTGGGCACCCCGGCCTACGGGCGGTTATTTTGGGGCTCGGCTGTGACCGCAGCCTATTTTTGGTACACGAAGGCTCCTCGGAAAGGCTTGCGCCATTCCGAGTCCGCGGACGAAGTTGGCCAGCCCCACCCCCCAAGGCTATAGCCCACCCGTTTTTGTGGCCTTTTTACGCTGCACGAACTTGGCGCCCCCCCTTCGGGCTGTTATTTTTGGGCGCGGCTGTGCCAGTGGCCTATATTTGGCACACGGAGGTGCCTTGCAAATTTCACATTCCGAGTCCGGGCGGATTTGGTTGGCCAGCCCCACCCCCAATCCTATAGCCCAATTTGGGTCTTTTTCCACTGGACTTAACTTGGCGCCTCCGCCTTCGGTGGTTATTTTGGGCATGGCTGTGCACATGACCTATTTTTTTATACACGGAGGCGCCTGCAAAATCTCGCCACCCGAGTCCGGGCGGACGAAGTTGGCCAGCCCCACCCTCCAAGGCTATCGCCCACCCGTTTTTGTGGCCTCTTTCCGTTGGACGAACTTGGCGCCCCGGCGTTCGGGCGGTTATTTTTGGGCGCAGCTGTGCCCACGACCTATTTTTGGCGCACGGAGGTGCCTCGCAATGTCTCGCGCCATTCCGAGTCCGGTGCACGAAGTTGGCCAGCCCCACCCCCCAAGGCTATAGCCCACCCGTTTTTGTCGCCTTTTTCCTGGGATCTAATCTTTACGCCTGGCCTTCGGGCGTTATTTTGGCACTCAAGGGCTATTTTTATAAACAGAGGCGCCTCGCAAAGTCTCGCGCCATTGCCGAGTCCGGCGGATGATGTCAGCCAACCCCACAAGGCTATAGCTCACCCGCTTGTGGCCTTTTTTCCGCTGAACTAACTGCCTGCCTTTGGTGGTTATTTTGTGGCACGGCTGTGCTCATGCCTATTTTTTTCACACGGAGGCGCTTCTGCAAAGCACCCGACCCGAGTCCGGCGGACGAAGTTGGCCAGCCCCACCTCCCAAGCCTATAGCCCACCTGCCAGGTTTTTTCCGCTGGATCTAACTTGGCGCCCAGGCCTTCGAGGTTAGCTTTTGGGCTGCTGATCCAAGGGCCTATTTTTTCGCACAAGGAGGTGCTCTGCAAAGTCTCACATTTCGTGGTCCCATGGACAAAGTTGGCTTTCAGCCCCACCAAGGCTATAGCCCACCTGCTTTCTTGCCATTTTCCCTGACTAACTTTGCCTGGCCTGGGCGATTTTGGGCGCTGTGCACGCTGCCTATTTTGCACACGGAGGCGCTCAGAAGTTCTTGCTCCATTCCAGTCCTGACGGTTGGCCAGCCCCACCCCCTATAGACCACCTGCCAGGGCTTTTTCCACGGGACAAACTTGGCGCCTGTATTCAGGCAGTTATTTTGGGGCGGCTGTGCCTGACCTATTTTTGGCACACGGAGGCGCCAGCAAAGTCTCGCCATTCCGAGTCCGCGGACGGTTGCTGGCCAGCCCCACCCCAAGGCTATAGCCCACCTGGGCCTTTTTGCGCTGGATTTAACTTTGGCGCCTGGGCGGTTATTTTTGGTGTGTGCCCAAGGCCTATTTTTAAACAGAGGCGCCGAAAGTCTCACGCCATTCCCGAGTCCGGGCGGATGTCGGCCAACCCCAACCCCCAAGGCTATAGCCCACCTGCTTTTTTCCACAGACGAACTGGGCGCCTGCCTGGCGCTTATTTTGTGGCACGGCTGTGCCCACGGCCCATTTTTTGCACACGGAGGCGCCTCGAAAAGTCTCATGCCATTCCGAGTCCGGCGGACGAAGTTGGCCAGCCCCACCCCCCAAGGCTAAAGCCCACCCTTTTTTGTGGCCTTTTTCCACTGGACGAACTGGGCGCCCGCCTTCGGCGATTTTTAAGGCTGCCAGTTCATGGCCTATTTTTTCAGACACGGAGGTGCCTGAAAGTCTCGGCCATTTCGTAATGGGCGACAACTGGCCATCCCCATCTCAAGGTCAGAGCCCACCCAGGGCCTTTTTTCCGCTGAACGAATCACGCCTGCCCACGGGCGGTTATTTTAGGGCTGGCTGTGCAGCCTATTTTTGGTATTATCGGCGCTCGAAAGTCTCACCATTCCGAGTCCTGGCTGGATTTGCTTGGCCAGCCTCACCCCCCAAGGCTATAGCCCACCTGCTAGGTTCTTTTTACTGGATCTAACTTGGCTGCCTTCGCGATGCTTATTTTTGGGTTGTGTCCGCTGCTATTTTTTGGCACACCTGGAGGTGCCTCAGAAGGCTCACAGCCATTCTGAGTCCCATGGATCTAAGTGGGCCAGCCCCACCCCCCAAACCTATAGCCCACCTGCTTTTTGTGGCCTTTTTCCTGGATCTAACTTGTGTCCCCTTCGGCTGTTATTTTTGCTGCTGTGCTGGCCTATTTTTGGCACACCTGAGGTGCCTCGCAATTCTCACATGCCATTCCCGAGTCCCATGGACGGGTTGGCCAGCCCCACCCCAAGGCTATAGCCCACCTGCTTTTGTAGTATTTTTCCGCTGACGATCTACTTACGCCTGCCTTTCAAGGCTGGTTATTTTTTGGCACGGCTGTGCCCGTGGCCTATTTTTGGGAAACGTAGGCACCTCGCAAAGTCTGACGCCATTCCGAGTCCGGCGGATGAAGTTGGCCAGCCCCACCCCCCAAGTCTATAGCCCACCCGTTTTTGTGGCCTTTTTCCGCTGGATCTAACCTGCCTGGGCTGTTATTTTGCGGCCAGTTGCATGGCCTATTTTTTACACACGGAGGTGCTCGCAGTCTCGCTGGCCATTCTGAGTCCCGGGATTTAGTTGGCTAGCCCCACCCCACAAGGCTATAGCCCACCTGTTTTTGCCGCCATTTTCCGCTGGACGAACGCCTGCCTTCGGTGGTTATTTTGGTCGCTACAGCACGCGGCCTATTTTTGGCACACGGAGGCGCCTCGTAAGTTCTTACCCCATTCCGAGTCCGGCGGACGAAGTTGGCCAGCCCCACCCCCCAAGGCTATAGACCACCCGTTTTTGGGGGCTTTTTCCGCCGGACAAACTTGGCGCCCCGGTCTTCAGGCAGTTATTTTGGGGCGCGGCTGTGCCCACGGCCCTTTTTTTGCACACGGAGGCGCCTCGAAAAGTCTCGGGTCATTCCGAGTCCGGCGGACGAAGTTGGCCAGCCCCACCCCCCAAGGCTAAAGCCCACCTGCTTTTTTTCCACCGGATCAACTTCGCCTGCCTGGCGGTTATTTTTAAGGCTGGCTGTGCATGCCTATTTTTCGCACACGGAGGCGCCTCGCAAAGTCTCGCGCCATTTCGTGTACGGCGGACAAAGTTGGCCATCCCCACCCCCCAAGGCTATAGCCCACCCGTTTTTGTGGCCTTTTTCCGCTGGACGAACTGGGCGCCCCGGCCTACGGGCGGTTATTTTGGGGCTCGGCTGTGCCCGCAGCCTATTTTTGGTACACGAAGGCGCCTCGGAAAGTCTCGCGCCATTCCGAGTCCGGCGGACGAAGTTGGCCAGCCCCACCCCCCAAGGCTATAGCCTACCCGTTTTTGTGGCCTTTTTACGCTGGATCTAACTTACGCCTGGCTTCACATGTTATTTTTGGGTTGTGTCCATGCCTATATTTGGCACACGGATGTGCTCTCAGAAGGCTGCCATTCTGAGTCCGCGGATTTGGCGGGCCAGCCCCACCCCTGCTAAAGCCCACCTGCTTTTGTGGCCTTTTCTTGGATCACCTGGCTGTTATTTTGGGCGTGGCTGTACCCGCGGCCTATTTTTGGCAAACAGAGGCGCCTCGCAAAGTCTCACGCCATTCCGAGTCCGGCGGACGATGTCGGCCAACCCCAACCCCCAAGGCTATAGCCCACCCGTTTTTGTGGCCTTTTTCCGCTGCACGAACTTGGCGCCCCGGCCTTCGGGCGCTTATTTTGTGGCACGGCTGTGCCCACGGCCCTTTTTTTGCACACAGAGGCGCCTCGAAAAGTCTCGTGTCATTCCGAGTCCGGCGGACGAAGTTGGCCAGCCCCACCCCCCAAGTCTATAGCCCACCCGTTTTTGTGGCCTTTTTCCGCTGGACGAACTTATGCCCTGCCTGGCATTTATTTTTGGTGCGGCTCATGTGCCTATTTTGGCACACGGAGGTGCTCTCGCAGTCTCCCATTCCGAGTCCGGCGGATTTAGTTGGCCAGCCCCACCCCCCAAGGCTATAGCCCACCCGTTTTTCTGGGCATTTTCCGCTGGATCTTAACTGCCTGCCTCCGGCTGCGGTTGAGCTTTGGGCTGCTGTGCACGCGGCCTATTTTTGGCACACGGAGGCGCCTCGTAAGTTCTTGCCCCATTCCGAGTCCGGCGGACGAAGTTGGCCAGCCCCACCCCCCAAGGCTATAGACCACCCGTTTTTGTGGGCTTTTTCCGCCGGACAAACTTGGCGCCCCGGTCTTCAGGCAGTTATTTTGGGGCGCGGCTGTGCCCACGACCTATTTTTGGCACACGGAGGCTCCTCGCAAAGTGTCGCGCCATTCCGAGTCCGGCGGTTTGGGCCAGCCCCCCCTCAAGGCTATAGCCCACCTGCTTTTTGTGGGCTTTGCGCTTGATCTAACTTACGCCTGCCTGGCGGTTATTTTTGGCGCATGCTGCCTATTTTTGGCAAACGGAGGCGCCGCAAAGTCTCACGCCATTCCGAGTCCATGGATTTATGTCGGCCAACCCTAACCCCTAAGGCTATAGCCCACCTGCTTTTAGGGTTTTTCCGCCACAGACGAACTTGGCGCCTGCCTGGCGCTTATTTTGTGGACGGCTGTGCCCACGGCCCTTTTTTTACACAGAGGCGCTGTCTGTCTGGTCATTCGAACCATGGACGGATTTGTTGGCCAGCCCCACTTCTGCTAAAGCCCACCTGCCAGTGGCCTTTTTCCACTGGATTTAACTTACGCCTGCCTGGCGGTTATTTTTGACGGTTGTGCTCATGGCCTATTTTTCAGACACGGAGGCGCCTGCAAAGTCTCAAGCCATTTCGTACGGCGGATAAAGTTGGCCATCCCCACTCTAAGGCTATAGCCCACCTGCTTTTGTGGCCTTTTTTCCACTGGACAACCGCCTGCCTACGGGCGGTTATTTTTTGGCTGTGCCTGCAGCCTTTTTTTATTAACGGCGCTGGAAAGTCTCACATTCCGAAGTCCTATGGACGGTTTGCTACCCCAAGGCTATAGCCACCTGCTTAGGCCTTTTTACGCTGGATGGCGCCTGCCTTCACAAGCTTATTTTGCTGGTTGTGTCCATGGGCCTATTTTTGGCACACGGATGCCTCAGAAGGCTCACAGGCCATTCTGAGTCCGGGCGGATTTAAGGGCCAGCCCCACCCCCTAAAGCTATAGCCCACCCGTTTTTGTGGCCTTTTTCCGCTGGACGAACTTGGTGTCCCCCCTTCGGGCTGTTATTTTTGGGCGCGGCTGTGCCAGTGGTCTATTTTTGGCACACGGAGGTGCCTCGCAAATTCTCACGCCATTCCGAGTCCGGCGGACGAAGTTGGCCAGCCCACCCCCCAATCCTATAGCCCACCCGTTTTTGAGGTCTTTTTCCGCTGATTAACTTGCCTCTGGCGGTTATTTTTGGGCGCTATTCCTCAAGGCCTATTTTTTCACACACGGTGGTGCCTCAGAAGTCTCAAGGCCATTCTGAGTCCGGCGGATTTGGGCCAGCCTCCCCCAAGGCTATAGCCCATCCGTTTTTGTGGCCTTTTTCCGCTGAACGAACTTGGCGCCCCGGCCTTCGGGCGGTTATTTTGAGGCGCGGCTGTGCCCGCGGCCTATGTTTGGTACACGGAGGCACCTCGGAAAGCTCACGCCATTCCGAGTCCGGCGGACGAAGTTGGCCAGCCCCACCCCCCAAGGCTATAACCCACCCGTTTTTGTGGGCTTTTTCCGCCGGACAAACTTGGCGCCCCGGTCTTCAGGCAGTTATTTTGGGGCGCGGCTGTGCCCACGACCTATTTTTGGCACACGGAGGTGCCTCGCAAAGTGTCGCGCCATTCCGAGTCCGGCGGACGAAGTTGGCCAGCCCCACCCCCCAAGGCTATAGCCCACCCGTTTTTGTGGCCTTTTTGCGCTGGACGAACTTGGCGCCCCGTCCTTCGGGCGGTTATTTTTGGGCGTGGCTGTGCCCGCGGCCTATTTTTGGCAAACAGAGGCGCCTCGCAAAGTCTCACGCCATTCCGAGTCCGGCGGACGATGTCGGCCAACCCCAACCCCCAAGGCTATAGCCCACCCGTTTTTGTGGCCTTTTTCCGCTGCACGAACTTGGCGCCCCGGCCTTCGGGCGCTTATTTTGTGGCACGGCTGTGCCCACGGCCCATTTTTTGCACACGGAGGCGCCTCGAAAAGTCTCGTGCCATTCCGAGTCCGGCGGACGAAGTTGGCCAGCCCCACCCCCCAAGGCTAAAGCCCACCCGTTTTTGTGGCCTTTTTCCACTGGACGAACTTGGCGCCCCGGCCTTCGGGCGGTTATTTTTGGGCGCGGCTGTGCCCGCGGCCTATTTTTAGCACACGGAGGCGCCTCGCAAAGTCTCGCGCCATTTCTGCACGGCGGATGTTTGGCCATCCCCACTTTCAAGGCTATAGCCCACCTGCTTGGTGGCCTTTTTCCGCTGGATTAATCTGCGCCTGCCTCACGGGCGGTTATTTTGTTTGCTGTGCTCAGCATTTTTTGGCACACGGAGGTGCTCTCAGAAGTCTCATTCCGAGTCCGACGGACGAAGTTGTCCAGCCCCACCCCCCAAGGCTATAGCCCATCCGTTTTTGTGGCCTTTTTCCGCTGAACGAACTTGGCGCCCCGGCCTTCGGGCGGTTATTTTGAGGCGCGGCTGTGCCCGCGGCCTATGTTTGGTACACGGACGCACCTCGGAAAGCTCACGCCATTCCGAGTCCGGCGGACGAAGTTGGCCAGCCCCACCCCCCAAGGCTATAGCCCACCCGTTTTTGTAGCATTTTTCCGCTGGACGAACTTGCCTGCCTCATGTTATTTTTGCACGGCTGTGCAGCTGGCCTATTTTTGGGAACCGTAGGCACCACGCAAAGTCTGGCGCCATTCCGAGTCCGGCGGATGAAGTTGGCCAGCCCCACCCCCCAAGTCTATAGCCCACCCGTTTTTGTGGCCTTTTTCCGCTGGGATCTAACTTGGTGCCCCGCCTGGCTGTTATTTTGTACGGCTGTGCTCTGGGCCTATTTTTACATTACGGAGGTGCCTCGAAAGTCTCACCATTCCGAGTCCGGGCGGACGGTTGGCGTGGCCCACCCCCAAGGCTATAGCCCACCTGCTTTGTCGGCTTTTTCCGCTAGATTTATCTTGCGCCTGCCTTCGGGTCGGTTATTTTTCGTCATGCTGTGCCCGGCCTATTTTTTGGCACGGAGGCGCCTGCAGTCTTGCCCATTCTGAGTCCGGACGGATTTGGGCCAGCCCCACCCCCCAAGGCTAAAGCCCACCCGTGTTTGTTAGCTTTTTCCGATGGATTTAACTTGGCCTGGACTTCGGCGGTTAGGGTGCGGCTGTGGTCACACCTATTTTTGGTACACGAGGCCCCCTCGCAGTCTCACCATTCCGAGTCCGGGCGGATGGTTGGCCAGCCCCACCCCCCAAGGCTAAAGCCCACCCGTTTTTGTTGTCTTTTTCCGCTGGACGAAATTGGCGCCCCGGCCTTCGGGTGGTTATTTTTGTGCATGGCTGTGCTCATGCCTATTTTTTGGCAATCGAGGCGCCAAGCAAAGTCTCAAGACCATCCCGAGTCCGCGGATTTGCCCGCCCCACCCCCAAGGCTATAGCCCACCTGCTTTTTGGCCTTTTCTCCTGATCGATCTTGGCATCCCGGCCTGGTTATTTTGTATGCTGGATGTGCCATGCCTATTTTTGGCACACGGAGGTGCCTCACAAAGTCTCGCACCATTCCGAGTCCGGCGGATTTGGCTGGCCCCACCTCAAGGCTAAAGCCCACCTGCTAGGCCTTTTTCCGCTTAGATCTAACTTGCCTGCCTTCGGTCGGTTATTTTTCGTCATGCTGTGCCATGCCTATTTTTAACGGAGGCGCCTCAGTCTTGCGCATTCGAGTCCGCGCGGACGATGTTGGCCAGCCCACCCCCAAGGCTATAGCCCACCACAGCTTTTGTGGCATTTTTCCGCTGGATTAACTTGGCGCCTTTATGCTGTTATTTTATGTATAGCACGGCTGTGCTCAGGCCTAGTTTTGGGAACGAGGCGCCTGCAGTTGGCGCCATTCGAGTCCGGGCGGATTGGCCAGCACCACTCCCCAAGTCTATAGCCCACCTGCTGTGGCCTTTTTCCGCTGGACTAATCTTGGCGCCTGGCCTTTCAGTTGTTATTTTGGTGCCTCTATTTTTTTTACATGGAGGTGCCTCAAAGTTCACAGAATCCGGCGGGATTTGTTGGCGTGCCCCACCCCCCAAGGCTATAGCCCACCCGTTTTTGTCGGCTTTTTCCGCTAGACGAACTTGGCACCCCGGCCTTCGGTCGGTTATTTTTCATCGCGGCTGTGCCCGCGGCCTATTTTTGGCACACTGAGGTGCCTCACAAAGTCTTGCGCCATTCCGAGTCCGGCGGACGAAGTTGGCCAGCCCCACCTCCCAAGGCTATAGCCCACCTGTTTTTGTCGGCTTTTTCCCGATGGATTTAACTTGGCGCCTGCTGACTTCGGGCGTTATTTAGGTGCGGGTGTGCTCAAGGGCCTATTTTTGGCACACGGAGGTGCTCGCAGAAAGTCTCGCCATTCCGAGTATCGGCGGACGGCGGGCCAGCCCACTCCGGCTAAAGCCCACCCATTTTTGTGGCTCTTTTTCGCTGGATTAACTTGGCACCCTTCGCCATCGGGCGTGTTATTTTTGGTGCTGTGCCTGCGGCCTAGTGTCGACACGAGTCGCAAAGTCTCAAGGCCATTCGAAGTCCGGGCGGATTTGTTGGCCAGCCCCACCCCCAAGGCGATATCCCACCCATTTTTTCGCTTTTTCCGTTGATTTAACTGGGCGCCTCTGGCTTTCGGCGGTTATTTTTGGGCGCTGCCTATGCTCACAAGCCTATTTTTGGTACACGGAGGCGCTTGCAAAGTCTCGCTACATTCGAGTCCGGGCGGATTGGCCAGCCCCACCCCCCAAGGCTATAGCCCACCCGTTTTTATCGGCTTTTTCCGCTGGATGAACTTGGCGCCCTAGCCTTCGGGCGGTTATTTAGGGGTGCGGCTGTGCACACGGCCGATTTTTGGCACACGGAGGCGCGAAAGTCTCGGCCATTCGAGCACGGCGGATTTGTTGGCCAGCCCACCCCCAAGGCTATAGCTCACCTGCTTTTTGGGCTTTTCCGCTGGATCTAACTTGACGCCTGCCTTCGGGCGGTTATTTTTGCTGCTGAGTCATGCCTATTTTTTCAAGACACGGTGGTGCTCGCAAAGTCTCATGCCATTTCGAGTCCGGACGGATTGTTGGCCAGCCCCACCCCCAAGGCTATAGCCCATCCGCTTTTAGGCCTTTTTCCGCTGGATCGAACTCACGCCTGGCCTTCGGTTATTTTGGGCGGCCAGCTCATGGCCTATGTTTGGTACACGGAGGCGCCGAAAGCTCACGCCTTCCCGAGTCCGGGCGGATTTGCTTGGCCAGCCCCACTTTCAAGGCTATAGCCCACCCGCTAGGCATTTTTCCGCTGACGATCTAATGCCTGCCTTCACATGTTATTTTTTTGCACGTGTGCCCGCTCATTTTTGGGAACGAGGTGCCTCGCAGTCTGGCGCCATCTCGAGTCCGCGGATTTGCTTGGCCAGCCGCACCCCTAAGGCTATAGCCCACCTGCTTTTTGTCGGCTTTTTCCGCTTGATCTAACTTGGCGCCTGGACTGGCGGTTATTTAGGGTGCGGCATTGCTCAAGGCCTATTTTTTGGCACACACGGAGGCGCCTGCAAAGTCTCGTACGTTATTCCGAGTCCGGACGGTTGGCCCGCCTACCCCCAAGGCTATAGCCCACCTGCTTGTGGCCTTTTACGCTTGGACAACTTGGCGCCTGCCTTCAAGGCATGTTATTTTGCTGGGTTGTGTCCATGGGCCTATTTTTTTACACGGAGGTGCCTCGCAAAGGCTCATACCATCTGAAGTCCGGACGGATTTGGGCCAGCCCCACCCCCCAAGGCCATAGCCCACCCATTTTTGTGGCCTTTTTCCGCTGGACGAACTTGGCGCCCCCCCTTCGGGCTGTTATTTTTGGGCTCGGCTGTGCCAGTGGCCTATGTTTGGCACACGGAGGTGCCTCACAGTCTCGCTACCATCTCGAGTCCAGCGACGAGGCTGGCGGCTCCCACCCCCAAGGCTATAGCCCACCTGCTTTTTGGCTTTTTTCCGCTTAGATTTAACATGGCGCTCTGCCTTCGGTCGGTTCTTTTTCGTCATACAGCTGTTGCTCTATTTTTTGGCACATGAGGCACCTCACAAAGTCTTATGCCATCTGAGTCCCATGGATTTGTTGGCCAGCCCCACCCCCAAGGCTATAGCCCAATCTGCTTTGTCGGCTTTTTCCGCTGGACGAACTTGGCGCCCCGGACTTCAGGCGGTTATTTAGGGGTGTGGTATTGCCCGCGGCCTATTTTTGGCACACGGAGGTGCCTCGCAAAGTCTCGTGCCATTCCGAGTCCGGCGGACGAAGTTGGCCCGCCCCACCCCCCAAGGCTATAGCCCACCCGTTTTTGTGGCCTTTTTACGCTGGACAAACTTGGCGCCTGCCTTTCAAGGCATGTTATTTTTGCTGCTTTGTGTCCATGGCCTATTTTTTACACGGAGGTGTTTCAAAGGCTCGCCATCCGAGTCCGGGCGGATTTGGGGCCAGCCCCACTCCCCAAGGCTATAGCCCACCCGTTTTTGTGGCCTTTTTCCGCTGGATCTTAACTTAGCGCCTCTCTTCGGCTGTTATTTTTGGGCGCTGCTGGCTATTTTTTGGCACGGAGGTGCCTCACAAATTCTCGCCATTCCAGTCCGGACGGTTAGCCAGCCCCACCCCCCAAGGCTATAGCCCACCCGTTTTTGTGGCCTTTCTCCGCTGGACGAACTTGGCGCCCTGGCCTTCGGTGAAGTTATTTTGGGCTGTGCCAAGGTGCTCATGACCATTTTTTGCACACGGAGACACCTCGCAAAGTCTCGAGCCAATCCGAGTCCCAAGGGATTGGCCAGCCCCTTCTGCTGCTAAAGCCCACCCGTTTTTGTGGCCTTTTTCCGCTTGAAGAACTTGGCGCCCCGGCCTTCGGGCGGTTATTTTGGGAGCTGCCAGCTTCAAGGCCTATTTTTTTCACACACGTGGCACCTCGCAAAGTCTCGGCTATTTCGAGTCCGCGGGATTGGCCAGCCCCACCCCCCAAGGCTATAGCCCATCCGTTTTTGTGGCCTTTTTCCGCTGGACGAACTGGGCGCCCCGGCCTTCGGGCGGTTATTTTGGGGCGCGGCTGTGCCCGCGGCCTATGTTTGGTACACGGAGGTGCCTCGGAAAGCTCACGCCATTCCGAGTCCGGCGGACGAAGTTGGCCAGCCTCACCACCCAAGGCTATAGCCCACCTTTTTTTGTGGCATTTTTCCGCTGGACGAACTTGGCGCCCCGGCCTTCAAGGCTGTTATTTTTTTTGCGCGGCTGTGCCCAAGGCCTATTTTTTTGGGAACGAGGCGCTGCAGTTCTGGCGCCATTCCGAGTGCGTCGGACTAAGTTGGCCAGCCTCACCCCCCATGTCTATAGCCCACCCTTTTTTGTGGCCTTTTTCGGCTGGACGAACTTGGCGCATCGGCCTTCGGGCTGTTATTTTTGGGTGCGACTGTGCCCGCGGCCTATTTTGGAACACGGAGGCACCTTTTGAAAGTCTCACATTCTGAGTCCGGGATTTGTTGGCCAGCCCCATCCCCCTGCTATAGCCCGCCTGCTTTGGGCTTTTTCCGCTGGATTTAACTTGGCGCCTGCGCATTCTGGGCTTATTTGGCGCAGCTGTGCTGCGGCCTTTTTGAGCACGCTGAGGCGCCGCAGTCTCACCATTTTCGAGTCTCGGGCGGGTTGGCCAGCCCCCCAAGGCTATAGCCCACCCGCTTTGTGGCTTTTTCCGCTGGATCTAATTTGATACCCGCCTCGGGCGGTTATTTGTGGCTGGCTGCCTCCGCCTAGTGTTCACACACTGAGGCGCCTCTGAAGTCTCTGCATTCCGAGTCCGTGGACGGTTGGCCAGCCCCACCTGCCTGCTATAGCCCACCTGCTTTTTGGGCTTTTTCCGCTGGATCTTAACTTACGGGATGCCTAGCCTTCGGGTCGTTATTTTTGGCTGCTGTCACGCTGCCTATTTTTTACACACGGAGTTGCCTCAAGAAGTCTCAAGGCCATTCCGAGTCCGGGCGGACAGCTTGGCCAGCCCCACCCCAAGGCTATAGCCCACCCATTTTTTGTCGGCTTTTCCGCTGATTAACTTGCGCCTGGACTTTAAGGGTTATTTAGGTGCGGCTGTGCCTGCATGCCATTTTTTTCACACACGGAGACGCGTCGCCAAGTCTCGAGCCATTCCGAGTCTGGCGGACGAAGTTGGCCAGCCCCACCCCCCAACGCTATGGCCCACCCGTTTTTGTGGCCTTTTTCCTTGGATTTAACTTGGTACCCCCTCAAGGGGTTATTTGTGGGTACGGCTGTGCCTCTGGCCTAGTGTTCGCACACTGAGGCACCTCGCAAAGTCTCGTGCCATTCCGAGTCCGGCGGATTTGTTGGCCAGCCCCACTTCCTGGCTATAGCCCACCTGCTTTTGTGGCCTTTTTCTGCTGGACTTAACTTGCTCTTCGGCTTTTATTTTTGCTGCTGTTGGCTATTTTTTTTTGCACACGGAGGTGCCTCAGAATTTCAAGGCTTCTTCCGAGTCCGGCGGACGAAGTTGGCCAGCCCCACCCCCCAAGCCTATAGCCCACCCATTTTTGTGGTCTTTTCCCGCTGGACGAACTTGGCGCCCCGGCCTTCGGGTGGTTACTTTTGGGCGCGGCTGTGGCCGTGACCTATTTTTTTTATTATCGGAGGCGCCAAAGTCTTGCGCCATTCGAGTCCATGGACGGTTGACTCTGCCCCTAATTTCCCCAAGGCTATAGCCCAATTCATTTTGTTGTCTTTTTCCATTGATTTATCTTGGCGCCCCGGCCTTCGGGCGGTTATTTTTGTGCATGGCTATGCCCGCGGCCTATTTTTGGCAAACGGAGGTGCCTCGCAAAGACTCGCGCCATCCCGAGTCCGGCGGACGAAGTCGGCCGGCCCCACCTCCCAAGGCTATAGCCCACCCGTTTTTGTGGCCTTTTTCCGCTGGACGAACTTGGCATCCCGGCCTTCGGGCAGTTATTTTGTCGCGCGGATGTGCCCGCGGCCTATTTTTGGCACACGGAGGCGCCTCACAAAGTCTCCCGCCATTCCGAGTCCGGCGGACGAAGTTGGCCAGCCCCACCCCCCAAGGCTAAAGCCCACCCGTTTTTGTGGCCTTTTTCCGCGGGACGAACTTGGCGCCCCGGCCTTCGGGCTGTTATTTTTGGGTGCGACTGTGCCCGCGGCCTATTTTTGGAACACGGAGGCACCTTGGAATGTCTCATTTCATTCCCGAGTCCGGACGGATTTAGTTGGCCAGCCCTATCCCCAAGGCTATAGCCCACCTGCTTTTGTAGGGCTTTTTCCTGGATTAACTTACGGCATTCGGCGCTTATTTTTGCCATGCGCCCATGCCTATTTTTTCCTACACGGTGGAGCCTCGCAAAGTCACGCTGCCATTCGAAGTCCATGGACGGTTGGCCAGCCCCACCCCCAAGGCTATAGCCCACCTGCTTTTTCGGCTTTTTTCCGATGGATTTAATCTTGGCACCTGCCTTCGGGCGTTATTTGTGGGTGGCTGTGCTCTGGCCTAGTTCAGACACTGAGGCACTCGCAAATTTCGGTACATTCCGAACCGTGGACGGGTTGCTGCCAGCCCCACCCCAAGGCTATAGCCCACCTGCTTTTTGGGCTTTTTCCGCTGGATCATACTTCGCCTGCCTTCGGTCGACATTATTTTTATGCCCACGGCCTATTTTTTGGCACACGGAGGCGCCAGAAGTCTCCCCGCCATCTGACCAATGAAGTTGGCCAGCCCCACTCAAGGCTATAGCCCACCTGCTTTTGTGGGCTTTTTCCGCTGGATTAACTGGCGCCCAATTGGCGAAGAGCATATGCTGTGCCTGCAGCCTATTTTTTGGTGACACGGAGGCGCTTTGTGTCTCGCCATTCCGAGTCCGGACGGATTAAGCCACCCCACCCCTGTGCTATAGCCCACCCGCTTTTAGGGCTTTTTTCCGCTGATTTAACTTGGCGCCTGCACTGGCGTTACATGGGCTGTGTCCATGGCCTATTTTTGGCACACGGAGGTGCCTCGCAAAGTCTCGCACCATTCCGAGTCCGGCGGACAAAGTTGGCCAGCCCCACCCCCAAGGCTATAGCCCACCTGCTAGGGCTTTTTGGGCCCTGCTTGGACGGTTAGCCCCGCATCTGGCTGTTATTTTGGGCATAAAGCAAGGCCTATTTTTTTACCATGGAGGCACCTCGCAAAGTCCTGCTGGCCATTCCGAGTCCGTGGACGGTTGGCCAGCCTCAAAGGCTATAGCCCACCTGCTTTTTGTGGCCATTCCGCTGGATTTAACTTGGCGCCCCGGCCATCGGGCGGTTATTTTAGGGCTGCTGTGCAAAGCGGCCTATTTTATACATGGAGGCGCTCAAAGTCTCACCATTCCGAGTCCGGGCGGATTTGGTTGGCCAGCCCCACCTTCCAAGGATATAGCCCACCTGCTTTTTGTATTTTTTCCACTGGATAACTTACACTCCGCCTGGCGGTTATTTTAAAAGGGTGCGGTCCTCCGCCTAGTGTTCGCATACTGAGGCACCTCGCAAAGTCTCAGGTATTCCGAGTCCGGTGGATTTGTTGGCCAGCCCCAACCCCACAGGCAATAGCCCACCCCATGCTTGGCTTTTTCACCTGGATCTTGGCCCCGGCCTTCGGTTATTTTGGGCGGGCATGTGCCCACGGCCTATTTTTGGCACATGGAGGCGCCTCGCAAAGTCTCACGCGATTCCGGTCCATGGACGGTTGGCTAGCCCCACCCCCAAGGCTATAGCGCACCTGCTTAGGGCTTTTTCCGCTGAAGAACTTGGCGCCTGCCTTCGGGCGGGCTGTGCTCATGGCCTATTTTTGGCACACGGAGGTGCCCTCGAAGTCTTCGCTGGCCATTCCGAGTCCGGGCGGACGGGCCAGCCCCACTGCTATAGCCCACCTGCTTTGTGGGCTTTTTCCGCTGGATTAACTTGGCGCCTCTCGCTTGGCGGCATATGCTGCTGTGCCTCATGACCCATTTTTTTTTACACGGAGGTGCAGTCTCAAGGCCATTCCCGAGTCCGGGCGGATTTAAATTGGCCTGCGCCACCTGGCTATAACCCACCTGCTTTTCTTTCAGGGCTTTTTCCATTGATCAACTTGGCGCCTGCATTCAAGGTTATTTTGGCTGGGCTGTGTCCAAGGCCCATTTTTATACACGGAGGTGCCTCAGGTCTCGCTATTCCGAGTTCATGGACGTCGGCCAGCCCCACCCCCCAAGGCTATAGCCCACCTGCTTTTGTTTTTTCCGCTTGATTTAACCCATGGGCCTTCGGGTGGTTATTTTTGTGGCTGTGCCATGGCCTATTTTTGATGCACGGAGGCGCCTCACAAAGTCTCGCACTATCTGACCAAGGAGGGAAGTTGGCCAGCCCCACCCCCCAAGGCTATATAGCCCAACAGGTTTTGTGGCCTTTTTCCGCTTGGACAAACTTGGCGCCCCAGCCTTCAGGAGGTTATTTTGTT
Source organism: Citrus cavaleriei (assembly GCA_030448925.1). Taxonomy (NCBI): domain Eukaryota; kingdom Viridiplantae; phylum Streptophyta; class Magnoliopsida; order Sapindales; family Rutaceae; genus Citrus; species Citrus cavaleriei. The sequence continues at coordinate 49,102 of JAUJEN010000225.1, forward strand.
GCTGGCTGCGCCAGTGGCTTATTTTTTAACATGGAGGCGCCACAAAGTCTCAAGGCCATCTGAGTCCGGCGGATTTGGCGGGCCAGCCCCACCCCCAAGGCTATAGCGCACCTGCAGGGCTTTTTCCGCTTGATGAACTTGGCCTGCCTTCATGTTATTATTACGCTGTGCCCAAGGCCTATTTTTTGCACACGGAGGTGCCTCACAAAGTCTCGAGCCATTCCGAGTCTGGCGGGCGAAGTTGGCCAGCCCCAATTTCAGCTATAGCCCACCTGCTTTGTCGGGTTTTTCCATGGATGAATCTTACATGCCTGGGACCTTCGGTGGTTATTTTGGCACCGCTGAGCTCAAGGCCTATTTTTGGTACACGGAGGTGCTCTCGAAAGTCTCACCATTCGAGACCCGGATTTAAATTGGCCACCCCAATTTCTAAGGCTATAGCACACCCATTTTTTTGCTCGGTTTTTTCCAACTCTTACTGCCTTCGGGCGGTTATTTTTTATGCGTACAGGCTTTCATGCCTAGTGTTCGCACACGGAGGTGCCTCGCAGTCTCAAGCTGCCATTCGAGTCCGGGCGGTTTGCTACGGCCCCACCCCCTTCAAGGCTATAGCCCACTTTTTGTGGCCTTTTTCCGCTGGATGAACTCGGGCTGCTGGTGGAGCTTTTTTGTATTGTGCTCAGATCCAATTTTTTTAGGCTAACCTTTATGCGCCTGCAAAGTCTCGACTATCTGAGTCCGGGACGGTTGGCCACCACCACCCCAAGGCTATAGCCCACCTGCTTTTGTCACTTTGTCCACCGGATTTAACTTACATGCCTGCTTTCGGGTGGTTATTTTTGGGTACGGCTGTGCGCGCAGCCTATTTTTGGTGCACGGAGGCGCCTCGCAAAGTCTCGCGCCATTCCGAGTCCGGGACGGATTTGTTGGCCAGCCCCACTCCCCAATTCTGGCTATAGCCCACCTGCTTTGCCTTTTCCGCTGGATTAACATGGCGCCTCAGCCTTGCCATTTTTTATGGCGTTGTACTATGGGCGAATTTTTACAAGACGGTGACGCCGGAAAGTCTCAAGGCCATTCCGAGTCCGCTGGATTTGTTGGCCAGCCCCACCCCAAGGCTATAGCCCACCTGCTTGTCGCTTTTTCCGCTGGATCAACTTGATGCCTGCCTGGGCGGTTATTTTGGTGGCTGTGCCTGTGGCCTATTTTTTTATATGGAGGTGCCTCTGAAGTCTCGCGGCATTCCGAGTCCGGCGGATGAAGTTGGCCAGCCCCACCCCCCAAGGCTATAGCCCACCCGTTTTTGTGGCCTTTTTCCGCTGGACGAACTTGGCGCCCCGGCCTTCGGGCAGTTATTTTTGGGTGTGGCAGTGCCCGCGGCTTATTTTTCGCACACGGAGGCACCTCGCAAAGTCTCACACCGTTCCGAGTCCGGCGGACGAAGTTGGCCAGCCCCACCCCCCAAGGCTATAGCCCACCCGTTTTTGTGGCCTTTTTCCGCTTGGATTTAACTTGGCACTCCCGACCTTTGGTTATTTTGGGCGCCACACGCCTGTGGCCTAGTTCAGTGACACGGAGGCGCCTGCAGTCTCGCTACCATTCCCGAGTCCGGGCGGATTGTTGGCCACACCCACCCTCCAAGGCTATAGCCCACCCGTTTTTGTCGGCTTTTCCCGCTGGACGAACTTGGCGCCCCGGCCTTTGGGCGGTTATTAGGGGTGCGGCTGTGCCCGCGGCCTATTTTTTGCACACGGAGGCGCCTCGCATAGTCTAGCGCCATTCCGAGTTCGGCCGACGAAGTTGGCCAGCCCCACCTCCCAAGGCTATAGCCCACCCGTTTTTGTGGCCTTATTCCGCTGGACGAACTTCGCACCCCGGCCTTCGGGCGGTTATTTTTAAGGCGCCAGTTTGGCTCATTTTTTGGCGTGACGGAGGTGCTCTCTGTAAAGCCGCGCCATTCTTGAGTCCTGGGATTTGTCGGACGAAGGTCCCGCCACTTAAGGCTATAGCTCACCTGCTTGTGGCTTTTTCCGCTGTTTAACTTGGCGCCTGGCCTCACAAGGGCGGTTATTTTTACGTTGCTGGCGGGCCAATTTTTATACACGGAGGCGCCTCACAAAGTCTCGCTATTCCTAGTCCGGCGGATTTAAGTCGGGTCAACCCCACTCAAGGCTATAGTAGCCCACCCGTTTTTGTGGCCTTTTTCCGCTGGATCGATCTTATGCCAGCCTTCGGGCGGTTAATTAGGGGTGCGGCTGTGATCAAGGGGCTATTTTTGGCACACACGGAGGCACCTCGAGTCTCAGCCATTTCGAGTCTCAAGGGCGGATTTAGTTGGCCAGCCCCACTCTGCCAAGATATAGCCCACCTGCTTTTGTGGCCTTTTTCCACTGGATTTGAATCTTGGCACCCCGACCTGGGCGGTTATTTTGGCGCCATGCTCATGGCCTAGTGTTCAGACACGGAGGCGCCTGCAGTCTCAAGGCCATTCCGAGTCCGGTTGAAGTTGGCCACACCCACCCTCCAAGGCTATAGCCCACCCGTTTTTGTCGGCTTTTTCCGCTGGACGAACTTGGCGCCCCGGCCTTTGGGCGGTTATTTAGGGGTGCGGCTGTGCCCGCGGCCTATTTTTTGCACATGGAGGCGCCTCGCATAGTCTAGCGCCATTCCGAGTTCGGCCGACGAAGTTGGCCAGCCCCACCTCCCAAGGTAGCCCACCTGGGCCTTTATTCCGTGGATTTAATTGCACCCTGCCTTCGGCTGTTATTTTGGCGCTGGCCAGTGGCCTCATTTTTTGCCCACGAGGCGCAGCCTCGCCCATTGTCAGTCCATGGATTTATGTTGGCTAGCCTCCACCCCTAAGGCTATAGCCCACCCATTTTTGTGGCCTTTTTCCGCTGGATGAATCTTGGCGCCTGCCTTCAAGGGCGGTGATTTTATGCTGGCCAGCTCAAGGCTAATTTTTTTCTAACACGGAGTCGCCTCGGAAAGTATCGCGCCATTCCGAGTCCGGCGGACGAAGTTGGCCAGCCCCAACACCCAAGGCTATAGCCCACCCGTTTTTGTGGCCTTTTTCCGCTGGATTTAACTTGCCTGCCTGGGCGGTTATTTTTACGCTGGCCAGCTCATGCCAATTTTTTGGCACACGGAGGTGTCTCGCAGTCTCGGCTTATTCGACCAAGGATTTGGGGCCAGCCCCACCCCCCAAGGCTATAGCCCACCCATTTTTGAGGCCTTTTTCCGCTGGATTTAATCTTGCGCCTGCCTGGCGGTTATTTTTTTGGCGTGCTCAAGGCCAATTTTTGGCACACGGAGGTGTCTCAGAAGTCTCTGCTATTATTCGACCAAGGATTTAAGTGGCCAGCCCTAATTTCAAGGCTATAGCCCACCTGCTTTTTGTGGCCTTTTTTCCATGGATTAACTTGGCACCTCTGACCTTCGAGCGGTTATTTTTGGCTATGCTCATGGGGCCCAGTGTTCGTGACACGAGGCGCTGAAAGTCTCAAGGCCATTCCTGAAGTCTGGCGGACGAAGTTGGCCACACCCACCCTCCAAGGCTATAGCCCACCCGTTTTTGTCGGCTTTTTCCGCTGGACGAACTTGGCGCCCCAGCCTTTGGGCGGTTATTTAGGGGTGCGGCTGTGCCCGCGGCCTATGTTTTGCACACGGAGGCGCCTCGCATAGTCTAGCGCCATTCCGAGTTCGGCCGACGAAGTTGGCCAGCCCCACTCTGCTATAGCCCACCTGCTTTTTGGGCCTTATTCCGCTGGATCTCGCGACCCCTCGGGCTCAAGGTTATTTTGCTGCCGTTACTGCCTATTTTTGCACACGGAGGCTTTTCGCAAGCTCGCTTGAGTCCATGACGGTTGGCTAGCCCACCTCAAGAAGGCTATAGCCCACCTGCTTTTTGTGGCTTTTTCCGCTGAAATCCTGGCGCCTGCCTGGCGGTGATTTTAAGGCTGTGCTCGGCTAATTTTTGGCACACGGAGCCGCCTCGGAAAGTATCGCGCCATTCCGAGTCCGTCGGACGAAGTTGGCCAGCCCCAACCCCCAAGGCTATAGCCCACCCGTTTTTGTGGTTTTTCCTGGATTAACTACGCCTGCCTTCGGGCGGTTATTTTGGGGTGCGGCTTTGCCCGCGGCCTATTTTTGGCACACGGAGGCTCCTCGCAAAGTCTCGCACCATTCTGAGTCCGGCGGACGAAGTTGGCCAGTACCACCCCCCAAGGCTATAACCCACCCGTTTTTGTGTCCTTTTTTCCTGGATTTAACTTACGCCTGCCTTCGGGCGGTCATTTTGGGGCTGCGCTGTGCCTCATAATTTTTGGCATTTGAGTCGCCTGAGTATCGCGCCATTCCGAGTCCGTCGGACGAAGTTGGCCAGCCCCACCCCCCAAGGCTATAGCCCACCCGTTTTTGTCGGCTTTTTCCGCTGGACGAACTTGGTGCCCCGGACTTCGGGTGGTTATTTAGGGGTGCGGCTGTGCCCGCGGCCTATGTTTGGCACACGGAGGCGCCTCGCAAAGTCTCAAGGCCATTCCGAAGTTCAAGGATTTAGTTGGCCAGCCCCCCAAGGCTATTGCCCACCCGTTTTTGTGGCCTTTTTCCACTGCACGAACTTGGTACTCTGCCTGGCGGTTATTTTGCTGCTGCGCCACCTATTTTTGCACACACGGAGGCGCCTGCAGCCTCGCTTGAGTCCGGACGGATTGTTGGCCAGCCCCACCTGCAAGGCTATAGCCCACCTGCTTTTTGTGGCCTTTTTCCGCTGGATCTAACCTCGCCTGCCTTCGGCGGTGATTTTGGCTGCCAGCTCATGGCTAATTTTTGGCACACGGAGCCGCCTCGAGTATCAAGGCCATTCCGAGTCCGTCGGTTGGCCAGCCCCAACCTCAAGGCTATAGCCCACCTGCTTGTGGCCTTTTTCCGCTGGATTAACTTACGCCTGCCTTCGGGCGGTTATTTTGGGCTGTGCCTGCCCCTATTTTTTACGCACGGAGGTGCCTCACAGTCTCGCCATTCCCAGTCCGGGCGGATTTGGTTGGCCAGCCCCACCCCCAAGGCTATAGCCACCTGCTTTTTGTCGGGCTCATCCGTGGATTTAACTTGGCGCCTGCCTTCGGGTGGTTATTTTGGGCCAGTGTGCCTGCTGCCTATTTTTTGGCACACGGAGGTGCCTCAGAAGTCTCAAGGCCATTCGAGTCTGGCGGATTTGGTTGGCCAGCCCCACCCCCTGGCTATAGCCCAATTCCCGCTTTTGTCGGCTTTTTCCATTGGATTTAACTTGTGCCTTGACTTCGGTGGTTATTTAGGGGTGCGGCTGTGCCCGCGGCCTATGTTTGGCACACGGAGGCGCTCGCAGTCTCGGCCATTCTGAAGTTCAAGTGGATTTAGTTGGCCAACCCCCCTAGGCTATTGCCCACCCGTTTTTGTGGCCTTTGTCCACTGCACGAACTTGGTACCCCGGCCTCCGGGCGGTTATTTTTGGATGCGGCTGCTCATGGCCTATTTTTGGCACATAATGGAGGCATCTCGCAGTGTCGTGACCATTCCGAGTCCGGCGGATTTGGTTGGCCAGCCCCAACCCCCAAGGCTATAGCCCACCAGTTTTATGGCCTTTTTCCGCTGGATTTAACTTGAGCCCGACCTTCTGGCGCTTATTTTATGCATGTGCCTGCTTATTTTTTGCATCGCTGAGGTGCCTGCAAGTCTCGCGGCATTCCGAGTCCGGCGGACGAAGTTGGCCAGCCCCACACCCCAAGGCTATAGCCCACCCGTTTTTGTGGCCTTTTTCCGCTGGACGAATTTGGCGCCCCGGCCTTCGGGCGGTTATTTTTGGGCGCGGCTTTGCCCGCGGCCTATTTTTGGCACACGGAGGCCCCTCGCAAAGTCTCGCGGCATTCCGAGTCCGGCGGATGAAGTTGGCCAGCCCCACCCCCCAAGGCTATAGCCCACCCGTTTTTGTGGCCTTTTTCCGCTGGACGAACTTGGCGCCTGCCTCAAGGTTATTTTTAATGGCTTTGTCATGGCGGCTTATTTTTGAGACACGAGGCCCTCAGAAGTCTCAAGGCATTCCGAGTCCCATGGATCTAATATGGCCAGCCCCACCCCCCAAGGCCATAGCCCACCCGTTTTTGTGGCTTTTTTCCCCTCGACGAACTTGGCGCCCCGGCCTTCGGGCGGTTATTTTTGGGTGCGGCTTTGTCCACAGCCTATTTTTGGTACACGGAGGCCCCTCGCAAAGTCTCGCGGCATTCCGAGTCTGGCGGACGAAGTCAGCCAGCCCCACCCCCCAAGGCTATAGCCCACCCGTTTTTTTGGGCTTTTTCCGCTGGACGAACTTGGCACCTGCATTCATGCTTATTTTGGGCGCACGTGCTGGCCCCATATTTTTCGTACACGGAGGTGCCTCGCAATGTCTCGCGCCATTCTTAGTCCGGTGGATGAAGTTGGCCAGCCCCACCCCCCAAGGCTATTGCCTACCCGTTTTTGTGGCCTTTTTCCGCTGGACGAACTTGGCGCCCCAGCCTTCGGGAGGTTATTTTTGGGTGTGGCTGTGCCCGCGGCCTATTTTTGGCACACGGAGGCGCCTCGCACAGTCTCGTACCATTCCGGGTCCGGCGGACGAAGATGGCCAGCCCCACCCCCCAAGGCTATAGCCCACCCGTTTTTGTTGGCTTTTTCCGCTGGACGAACTTGGTGCCCCGGACTTCCGGTGGTTATTTAGGGGTGCGGCTGTGCCCGTGGCCTATTTTTGGCACACGGAGGTTCACTGCCATTCCGAAGTTCAAGGGATTTGCTGGCCCCCACCCTCCAAGGCTATTGCCCACCCGTTTTTGTGGTCTTTTTCCGCTTGGACGAATTGTACTGCCTTCGGCGGTTATTTTTGGTCATGGGTTGTGCCAAGTAGTGGCCTATTTTTGCACACTTGAGACGCCTCAAACTCTCGCTAAGGCTTGCTTTCGAGTCCGCGGATTTAACTTGGCCTGCCCCAATTTCCCCAAGGCTATAGCCCACCTGCTTTTTGTCGGCTTTTTTCCGGATTAACTTGCCTGCCTTGGTCGGTTATTTTTGGCTGTGCTCATGGCCTATTTTTACACACGGAGGTGCCTCTAAAGTCTTGGCGCCATTCCTAGTCCGGCGGACGACGTTGGCCAGCCCCACCCCCCAAGGCTATAGCCCCTGCTTTGTTGGCTTTTTTCCGCTGGATTTAACTTGTGCCCCTGGACTTCGGAGGTTATTTGGGCGCTGCTGTGCTCATGCCTATTTTTGGCACACGGAGGCGCCACGCAAAGTCTCGCACCATTCCGAGTCCGGGCGGATTGCTGCCAGCCCCACCCCCCAAGGCTATAGCCCACCCGTTTTTTTTGGCTTTTTCCGCTGGATTTAACTTGGCGCCTGGCATTCAAGGCTTATTTTGGGCTTAGCTGTGCTCAAGGCCTCATTTTTTCGTACACGGAGGTGCCTCGCAATGTCTCGCGCCATTCTGAGTCCGGTGGATGAAGTTGGCCAGCCCCACCCCCCAAGGCTATTGCCCACCCGTTTTTGTGGCCTTTTTCCACTGGACGAACTTGGCCTCCCTTCGAGGTTTTTTGGCGCTGCTGTGGCCAAGGGCCTATTTTTTGGGACACGGATACGCCTCAAAGTCTCAAGGCCATTCCTGAGTTCAAGGATTTGGCCAGCCCCACTTCCCCAAGGCTATTACCCACCTGCTTTTGTAGGCCTTTTTCCGCTTGGATTAACTCCATGGCCTGCCTTCGGGTTATTTTGTGTGGCTGTGCTGCCTATTTTTGGCACACGGAGGCGCTTTAGCAAGTCTCGTGACCATTCCCGAGTCCCATGGATTTGGTTGGCCAGCCTCACCCCCAAGGCTATAGCTCCAGCTTTTTTTTAGGCTTTTTCCCATTGGACAAACTTGGCGCTCTGGCCTTCGGTTGTTATTTTTATGGCTGCTGTGCTCATGTATATTTTTTGGCACACGGAGGCGCCTGAAAGTCTAGCGCCATTCGAGTCCAAAGCGCGGACGGTTGGCTAGCCCCACCCTAAGGCTATAGCCCACCTGCTTGTGGCCTTTTTTGGGATTTAACTTGGCACCCTGCCTTCGGTGGTTATTTTGGTGCAACATTGCGCTGGCCTATTTTTTTACACACGGAGGCCCTCAGAAGTCTCAAGGCCATTCTGGAAGTCTGGCGGATTTGCCAGCCCCACCCCCCAAGGCTATAGCCCACCCGTTTTTGTGGCCTTTTTCCGCTGGACGAACTTGGCGCCTCGGCCTTCGGGCGGTTATTTTAGGGCACGGCATTGCCCGCGGCCTATTTTGCACACACGGAGGCCTCTCACAAAGTCTCGCGGCATTCCGAGTCCTGCGGATGAAGTTGTCCAGCCCACTTCAAGGCTATAGCCGAATGCTTTTGGGCTTTTTCCTGATGGATTTATCTCATGCCTGCCTTCGGGGTCGGTTATTTTTGGCTGCCTGTGGCCTATTTTTACACACGGAGGCACTGCAAAGTCTTATGCCATTCCGAGTCCGGGCGGATTTGCTTGGCCAGCCCCACCTCCCAAGGCTATAGCCCACCTGTTTTTGTCGGCTTTTTCCGCTGGACGAACTTGGCGCCCCGGACTTCGGGCGGTTATTTAGGGGTGCGGCTGTGCCCACGGCCTATTTTTGGCACACGGAGGTGCCTCACAAAGTCTCGAGCCATTCCGAGTTCGGCGGACGAAGTTGGCCAGGCGCACCCGCCAAGGCTATAGCCCACCCGTTTTTGTGGCCTTTTTCCGCTGGACGAACTTGGCACCCCGGCCTTCGGGCGGTTATTTTGGTGTTTGCGGCTGTGCTCATGCGCTCTAGTGTTCGCAGACACGGAGGTGCCTCGCAAGTCTGCTCAAGGCCATTCCGAGTCCGGCGGACGAAGTTGGCCAGCCCCACCCCCCAAGGCTATAGCCCTCCTGTTTTTGTCGGCTTTTTCCGCTGGAAGGACTTGGCGCCCCGGACTTCGGGCGGTTATTTAAGGGTCCGGCTGTGCCCGCGGCCTATTTTTGGTACACTGAGGTGCCTCGCAAAGTCTCAAGGCCATTCCGAAGTTTCATGGATTTGTTGGCTAGCCCCACCCCCAAGGCTATAGCCCACCTGCTTTTTGTGGCCTTTTTTCCCGCTGGATTTGCATCTTGCACCCCTGCCTTCGGGCGTTATTTTTGTTCGGCTGTGCTCTGGCGGCCTAGTGTTCACACACGGAGGCGCCTCGCAGTCTCGCTATTCTGAGTCCTGGGTGGACGGTTGCAGCACCAACCCCCAATGCTATAGCCCACCCGTTTTTTTGGCCTTTTTCCGATGGACGAACTTGGCCCCAGCCTTCAAGCCATGGCTGTTATTTTGAGGTGTGTGCCCATGCGCCTATTTTTTATACACAGAGGCGCCTGCAGAAAGTCTCGCCATTCGAGTCCGGGCGGATTTGTTGGCTAGCCCCACTCCCCAAGGCTATAGCGCACCTGCTGTGGGCTTTTTCCGCTGGATCTAACTTTGGCGCCTGGCCTGGCGGTTATTATTGGGCACGGCTGTGCCCAAGGCCTAACTTTTGCACACTTGAGGTGCCTCAAATTCTCACGCCATTCTGAGTCAGCGGATTTGCTGGCCAGCCCCACCCCCAGGCTATAGCCCACCTGCTTTTAGGGCTTTTTCCGCATGGATTTAACATGGCGCTTCCATTCGGCGTGTTATTTTGGGACGGGCTTGCCTGGGGCCTATTTTTTGCACATGGAGGCCCCTCGCAAGTCTCACGGCATTCCGAGTCCGCGGATTTAAGTCGGCCAGCTCCCACCCCATTGCAAGGCTACAGCCCACCTGCTTTTGTGGGCTTTGGATTTAACTTGCCTGCATTCGGGTATTTATTTTTGGGCGCAGCTGTGCCCGCGGCCTATTTTTCATTCACGGAGCTGCCTCGCAAAGTCTTGCACCATTCCGAGTCTGGTGGACGAAGTTGGCCCGCTCCACCCCCCAAGGCTATTGCCCACCTGCTTTGGGCCTTTTTTCCGCTGGACTAATCTTGGCGCCTGCTCAAGCAGTTATTTTTGGTGTGGTATGGCCTATTTTTGGCACACGGAGGCGCCTCGCAAAGTCTCGCGCCATTCTGAGTCCCATGGATTTGTTGGCCAGCCACACCCCCAAGGCTATAGCTCACCTGCATGCCTTTTTTCCTGGATTAATCCTGGCCTGCCTACGGCTGTTATTTTTGGGCGTGGCTTTGTCCATGCCTTTTTTAGCATTACACGGAGGCCCCACGAAATTCTCATGGCATTCCAGTCCCATGGACGAAGTGGGGCCAGCCCCACCCCCTCAAGGCTATAGCCCACCTGCTTGTGGCTTTGCTACAGGGGATTTAACTTGGCGCCCCAGCCTTGGGGAGGTTATTTTGGGGCGCGGCTGTGCCCACGGCCTATTTCTGGCACACGGAGGTGCCTCACAAAGTCTCGCGCCATTCCGAGTCTCGCGGACGAAGTCGGCCAGCCCCACCCCCCAAGGCTAGCCCACCCGTTTTTGTGGCCTTTTGGCTGGACTAACTTGGCTCTAGCCTTCTGGAAGTTATTTTGTCTGGTTCGCTTGGCCTCTTTTTCCACACACGGAGGCCCTCGCAAAGTCTCATCGGCATTCTGAGTCCGGGCGGATTTGGCGCCAGCTCCACCTCCAGCTATAGCCCACCTGCTTTTGTGGCCTTTTTCCGCTGGATTTAACTTTGCGCTACCGGTCTCGGAGGTTATTTTCGGTGCGGCTGTGCCTGTGGGCCTATTTTTATAACACAGAGGCGCCGAAAGTCTCAAGGCCATTCCGAGTCTGGCGGACGAAGTCTGCCAGCCCTCTAAGGCTATCGCCACCTGCTTTTGTGGCCTTTTTCCGCTGGATAACTTACGCCTTAGCCTTCGGCGTGTAATTTTAAGCTGCTGTTAGTGGCCTATTTTTACACGAGGCACTCGCAAAGTCACATGGCCATTCGAGTCCGGGCGGATTTGTTGGCGTGGACCCCCAAGGCTATAGCCCACGCGTTTTTGTCGGCTTTTTCCGCTGGACAAACTTACGCCCGCTCATTATTCTGGCGCTTATTTTTGGGCTTAGCTGTGCTCAAGGGCTCATTTCTCAGACATCGGAGGTGCTCAGAAGTCTCACGCCATTCCCGAGTCCGTGGACGGCTGGCAGCCCCACCCCCCAAGGCTATAGCCCACCCGTTTTTTAGGCCTTTTTCCGCTGGACGAAGTTGGCGGCCCGCCTGGCGATTTTTTGGTCATGGCGGCTTTGCCCGTGGCCTATTTTTGGCACATGGAGGCCCCTCGCAAAGTCTCACGGCATTCCGAGTCCGGCGGACGAAGTCGGCCAGCCCCACCCCCCAAGGCTATAGCCCACCCGTTTTTGTGGCCTTTTTCCGCTGGACGAACTTGGCGCCCCGGCCTTCGGGCGGTTATTTTTGGGTACGGCTGTGCCCGCGGCCTATTTTTGGCACACGGAGGCGCCTCGCAAAGTCTCGCACCATTCCGAGTCCGGCGGACGAAGTTGGCCAGCCCCACCCCCCAAGGCTATAGCCCACCCGTTTTTTTCACATGCCGGGCACGACGATTTATCTGGTGCCCTGCCTTCGGAGGTTATTTTGGGGCTACAGCTGCTGCCTATTTTTATGGAGGCGCCTGAAGTCTCAGCTTATTCTGAGTCTGATTTAAGTCGGCCAGCCCCACCCCCCCAGGCTATAGCCCACCCGATTTTTTGGCTCGGCTTTTTGGCTGCTTATTTTTTGGGCGCTAAGTGGCCTATTTTTGCATTATCAGGAGGCACCTCAGAAAGTCTTGTGCCATTCCGAGTTCATGGCGGATTTAAGCCTCGGCCAGCCCCACCCCCCTATGCTATATGCCACCTGTTTTTGTGGCCTTTTTTCCTCATTGACGATTTGGCGCCCAGCCTGGGCAGTTATTTTTTTTGGGCTGCTGCCAAAGGCCTATTTTTACACACAGGCGCCTGCAATGTCTCGCTACATTCCGAGTCTGGTGGATTGGTTGGCCAGCCCCACCCCCCAAGGCTATAGCCCACCCGTTTTTTGGGCTTTTTTCCGCTGACGATTTATCTTGCGCCTGCCTTCGGTCGGTTATTTTTGGGTGCGGCGGTGTCCGTGGCCTATTTTGGCACACGGAGGCACCACGCAAAGTCTAGCGCCATTCCGAGTCCGGCGGAAGAAGTTGGCCAGCCCCACCCCCCAAGGCTATTGCACAACTGTTTTTGGGGCCCTTTTTCCGCTGGATGAACTTGGTACACCGGCCGTCGGTCGGTTATTTTTGGACGCGGCTGTGCTCATGCCTAGTGTTCAGACACGGAGGCGCCTGCAGTCTCGCTAAGCCATTCCAAGTCCGGCGGACGGAGTTGGCCAGCCCCACCCCTGCAAGGCTATAGCCCACCTGCTTTTTTTCGGCTTTTTTCCGCTTGGATTAACTTGGCTCTGCCTGGCTTTCAAGGTTATTTTTGGCACGGCTGTGCTCAAGGGCCTATTGTTCGCACACGGAGGCGCCTCGGAAAGTCTCGCGCCATTCCGAGTCCGCCGGACGAAGTTGGCCAGCCCCACCCCCCAAGGCTATAGCCCACCCATTTTTGTCGGCTTTTTCGGCTGGACAAACTTGGCGCCCCAGCCTTCGGGCTGTTATTTAGGGGTGCGGCTGTGCCCACGGCCTATTTTTTTACACACTGAGGTGCTCTCGAAAGTCTCGCAATTGAGTTCATGGACGGATTTAAGGGCCAGCCCCACCCCCCAAGGCTATAGCCCACCCGTTTTTGTGGCTTTTTCCGCTGGACGAACTTGGTACCCCGGCCTTCGGGCGGTTATTTTTGGGCGCGGCTGTGTCTCCGCCCTAGTGTTCGAACACTGAGGCGCCTCGCAAAGTCTCGAGCCATTCCGAGTCCGGTGGACGAAGTTGGCCTGCCCCACCCCCCAAGGCTATAGCCCACCCGTTTTTTTGGGCTTTTTCCGCTGGATCTATCTTGGCGCCTGCCTTCGGGGTCGGTTATTTTTGTACGCGGCTTTGCCCGCTGCCTATTTTTTTCACTCGGAGGCACCTCGCAAAGTCTACCATTCCAAGTCCGGGCGGATTTGTTGGCCAGCCCCACCCCCCAAGGCTATTGCACACCCGTTTTTGTGGCCCTTTTCCGCTGGATGAACTTGGTACCCCGGCCTTCGGTCGGTTATTTTTGGACGCGGCTGTGCCTGCGGCCTAGTGTTCGCACACGGAGGCGCCTCGCAAAGTCTCGCGCCATTCCAAGTCCGGCGGACGAAGTTGGCCAGCCCCACCCCCCAAGGCTATAGCCCACCCGTTTTTTTCGGCTTTTTCCGCTGGACGAACTTGGCGCCCTGGCCTTCGGGCGGTTATTTTTGGGCACGGCTGTGCCCGCGGCCTATTTTTTGGACACGGAGGCGCCTCGGAAAGTCTCGCGCCATTCCGAGTCCGGCGGACGAAGTTGGCCAGCCCCACCCCCCAAGGCTATAGCCCACCCACTTTTGTCGGCTTTTTCCGCAGGGATTTAACTCATGCCCCAGCCTGGCTGTTATTTAGGTGCGGCTGTCCTCAAGGCCTATTTTGGCACACGGAGGCACCTCGCAGTCTCGGCCCATTCCGAGTCCGCGGATAAGCCTCGGCCAGCCCCACCCCCCAAGGCTATAGCCCACCTGCTTTTGTGGCTCTTTTTCCGCTTGGATTTAATTTGGCACCTGCCTTCAAGGCGGTTATTTTTAAGCTGCCAGTTTGCCTAGTGTTCATTGACACGGAGGCGCCTCGCAAAGTCTCACGCCATTCCGAGTCCGGACGATCAATTAGCCAGCCCAATTCTGGCTATAGCCCACCTGCTTTTTTGGCTTTTTTCCGGACGACTTATCTTTCCTGGCCTTCGGGTGGTTATGCAGGGGTGCGGCTGTGCCCGCCGCCTATTTTTGGCATTAATGAGGTGCTCAAAAGTCTCGGCCCATTCCGAGTCCGGATTTGGCGGGCCAGCCTCCAAGGCTATAGCCACCTTGCTTTTTTTCCGCTGGACGAACTTGGTGCCCCGGCGTTCGGCGGTTATTTTTGGGCGCGGCTGAGCTCACGTCCTATTTTTGGCACACGGAGGCGCCTCACAAAGTTCTCGCACCATTCCGACCAAGGATGAAGTTGGCCAGCCCCACCTCTAAGGCTATAGCCCACCTGCCCTTTTTTCCGCTGGACAAACTTGGTTCCTCGGCCTTCAAGGATTTTCGACGTACAGTGCTTACGCCCTATTTTGGCACACGGAGGCCGCTCACAAAGTCTCGCACCATTCCGAGTACGGCGGACGAATTGGCCAGCCCCACCCCGCAAGGCTATAGCCTGCTTTTTTTGGCTTTTTCCATGATTTAATCTCGCCCGGGTTCGGCGGTTATTTTGCGCCACAGCCTGGTGGGCTCTATTTTTAGCACACGGAGGCGCCTCAAAGTCTCAAGGCTATTCGAGTCTGGCGGTGAAGTCAGCCAGCCCCACCCCTGCTATAGCCCACCTGCTTTTGTGGCCTTTTTCCGCTGGATTAATCTCTGGCGCCTGCCTCGGCAGTTATTTTTGGGCGGGGCTGTGCCCGCGTCCTATTTTTAACACACGGAGGCGCCTCGCAAAGTCTCGCGCCGTTCCGAGTCCGGCGGACGGAGTTGGCCAGCCCCACCCCCCAAGGCTATAGCCCACCTGCTTTTTGGCTTTTTCCGCTGGATTTAACTTTGGCGCCCAGCCTTCATGGCGGTTATTTTGGGGCGAGCTGTGCCAAGTAGTCTCATTTTTGGTCCATTTGAGGTGCCTCTCAAAGTCTCACGCCGTTCCGAGTCCGACGGACGAAGTTGGCCAGCCCCACCCCCCAAGGCTATAGCCCACCCGTTTTTTGGGCTTTTTCCGCTGGACGATCTTGGCGCCCCGGCCTTCGGGTGGTTATTTAGGGGTGCGGCTGTGCCCACGGCCTATTTTTCGCAGACGGAGGTGCCTCAAAAAGTCTCGCTCCATTCCGAGTCCGGCGGACGAAGTGGGCCAGCCCCACCCCCCAAGGCTATAGCCACCCGTTTTTTTCGGCTTTTTCCGCTGGTCGAACATGGCTTCTGGCGGTTATTTTTAGCGCTGTCAAGGCCTATTTTTAGCATAGGGAGGCGCTTGTCAGAAAGTCTCAGCCATTCCAAGTTCAAGGACGGTTGGCCAGCCCCACCCCCCAAGGTTATAGCCCACCTGCTTTGTGTTTTTTCCGCTGATCTGAACTTGGCACCCCTGCCTTCGTGCGGTTATTTTTGTGCTACAGTGCCCGGCCTAGTGTTCAGACACTGAGGCACCCTCGAAAGTCTCGCGGTATTCTGAGTCCGTGGATTTGTTGGCCAGCCCCACCCCCCAAGGCTATAGCCCACCTATTTTTTTGGGCTTCTTCCGGCTTGGACAACCCACTTACGCCCCGGTCTTCGGCAGTTATTTTGGTCTGTGGCTGTGTCCGCAGCCTATTTTTGGCACACAGAGTCACCTCGCAAAGTCTCGCGCCATTCCGAGTAAGGCGGAAGAAGTCTGCCAGCCCCACCCCCCAAGGCAATAACCCACCCGTTTTTTTCGGCCTTTTACGCAGGGATGAATTGCCTGCCTTCGTTATTTTGGCACGGCTTTGCCTTCAAGTGGCCTAATTTTAGGCACACGGAGGCCCTCGGAGTCTCACGCATTCTGAGTCCGGGACGGCTTGGCCACGCCCACTCCCTGCAAGGCTATAGCCCACCTGCTTTTTTTGGCTTTTTTTCCGCTGGATCTAACTTGCTCTGCCTTCAAGGGGCGTTATTTTGGGGCGAAGCTGTGCCTGAGTCTATTTTTTGCACACGGAGGTGCCTCTGCAGTCTCGCCCATTCCTAGTCTGGTGATTTAACTCTGCCAGCCCCACTACACTCCAAGGCTAGTAGCTCCACCCTTTTTCCGCTGGACGAACTTGGCGCCTTGGCCTTCGTGCGGTTATTTTTGGTCACACAGTTGCATGTGCCCAAGGCTTATTTTTATTAACACGGAGTGCTTTCTGCCTGAAAGTCTCTTTTTTACCATTCTGAGTCCGCGGGATGGACGGATTTGAAGTTGGCCAGCCCCACTCCCCAAGGCTATAGCCCACCCATTTTTTTGGGCTTTTTCCGTTGGACGAACTTGTTGCCCCGCCTCTGGCGAGTGAAGATTTTGGGCGCGCGGTGCCAGCCTCATGTCTATTTTTGTGGCACACGGAGGCGCCGAAAGTCTCACATTCGAGTTCATGGACAAAGCCGCCCACCTCACCCCTAAGTCTATAGCAGCCACCTGGCCTTTTTTCCGTTGGACTTAACTTGGCGCCTGCTCAAGGGGCATGGGTGGGCTGGTCACGCCCCATTTTTGCACACGGAGGCGCCTCACAAAGTCTGCACTATCTGACCAAGGGATGAAGTTGGCCAGCCCCACCCCAAGGCTATAGCCCACCCGGTTTTGTGGCCTTTTCCTCACTGGATGAAAACTTGTTCTTCGGCCTTCGGCGTTATTTTCGACGTGGCTGTGCTTTACGCCCTATTTTTGCACACGGAGGAGCCTCACAAAGTCTCGTGACTCATTCCGAGTCCAAGGGTGATTTAATTCTTGGCCAGCCCAACCCCCCAAGGCTATAGTCCACCCGTTTTTTTGGTCTTTTTCCGCTGGACGAACTTGGCGCCCTGGTCTTCGGGCGGTTATTTTGGGTGCTACAAAGTTCGTGGTTTTTTTCAGCACACGGAGGCTTTCAAAAGTCTCGCCATTCCTAGTCTGATCGCCAAGTCCGGGAGCTGGCAGCCCCAAACCCAACGGCTATAGCCCACCTGTTTCAATTGTGGCTTTCTTTTTTCCGCTGGACGATGGTCTTGGCGCCTGCCTTCGGGCGGTTATTTTTGGGCGTATTGTGTCACCTGGCCCCATTTTTTAACACATCGGAGGCGCCTGAAAGTCTCGCAGACCATTCCGGAGTCCGCTGGACGAATTTGGCCAGCAGTTCCCACCCCACAAGGCTATAGCCCACCTGCTTTTTTCGGGTTTTTCCGCTGACGAAACTTGCATGCCTTCCTTCGGTGTTATTTTGGCGCCACAGCCTGGGCTTTATTTTTAGCATTACTGGAGGCGCCAAAAGTCTCGCGCCATTCTGAGTCTGGCGTCAAGTCAGCCAGCCCCAATTCCCCAAGGCTATGGCCCACCCGGCTGCTTGTGGCTCTTTTCCGCTGGACAAACTTGTTCTCTCGGCTTCAAGGAGTTATTTTGACGGCTGTGCCTCTACGCCCTATTTTTTGGTACACGGAGGCGCCTGGCACAAGTCTCAAGACCATTCGAGTCCCATGGATTTGGGTTGGCCAGCCCCACCCCCAAGGCTATAGCCTTCCACCCATGGCTTTTTTCACTGGATTTAATTTCATGCACCCAGCCTTTACGAAAGGCGGTTATTTCTGGGGCTAGCCAGCTCAGAGTCTATTTTTGGTCCACGGAGGGTGCCTCTGCAGTCTCACACTTATTCCTAGTCCTGGCGGATTTGTCGGCCAGCCCCAATTTCTCAAGGCTATAGCCCACCCGCTTTTTGTCGCTTTTTTCCGCTGGATCTAATCTCTACGCCTGCCTTCGGCTTTATTTTTGGCTTTGTATTTGCTCAAGGCCCTATTTTTTTATACACACTTGGAGGCGCCTCACAAGTCTGCACCATCTCAATTCCGAGAGGATGGTTGGCCAGCCCACCCCCTCAAGGCTATAGCCCACCTGTTTTTTGTGGGTTTTTTCTGGGACAACTTGGATGTTTGCATTCTGCCTTCGGGCGTTATTTTTGATCGCTGTTGTGCTCTAATGGCCTAGTGTTCAGCCCACACGGAGGCGCCTCGCAAAGTCTCGCCAAGACTATCTGATCCTGCTGGATTTTAAGTTGGCCAGCCCCACCCCCAAGGCTATAACCACCTGCTTTGTGGTATTCTTTTTTCTGCTGGATTTAACTTGTTTCGCCTAAAATTCAGCCACTATGTGTTATTTTTAAGCGTGTGCTCGTGCATGGCCTATTTTGGCATACAGGAGGTGGCCTCAAGAAACTCAGACTGCACTGAGTCCAGCAGACGATTTGCTTGGCCAGCCCCACCCCCCAAGGCTATAGCCCACCCGTTTTTTTGGCTTTTTCCGGCTGATTTAATCCCATGCCTGCCTTCAAGAAGTTATTTTTAAGCGTACAGTTGGGCTGGCTATTTTTTAACACACGGAGGCGCCTCGCAGTCTCACGCTGCCCGAGTCCGGTGGACGGTTGGCCCCCTGACCCCCCAAGGCTATAGCCCACCTGCTTTTTGGCTTTTTCCGTTGACGACCCCTTTAATTTCACGCCTCTAGCCTTCGGGCGGTTATTTTAAGTAGCTGTGCCTGCAGTCTATTTTTTGGTCCACGAGGTGCCTCAGTCTCTCGCGCCATTCTTTTAGTCTGGCGGACGGTCGGCCAGCCCTCAATTCCTCCAAGGCTATAGCCCACCTCCCGCTTTGTCGCCTTTTCCGCTGGATTAACTTGGCGCCTGCCTTCACATGCCAAGGCGGTTATTTTGGGCGTGGCTTGCTCAAGGCCCCTATTTTTTGTACACACGAGGCGCCTCTACAAAGTCTGCACCATTCCGACCCGGGTAGATGAAGGTTGGCCAGCCCCCAATTCCCCCAAGGCTATAGCCTGTTTTTGTGGCCTTTTTCCGCTGGACAAACTTGGCACCCCGGCCTTCGGGCCGTTATTTTGACGCTGGCCAGTGTGCCTGCGGCTCTGAGTGTTCGTGACACTGAGGCACCTCAGCAGTCTCAAGCACCATTCCGATCCCATGGGACGGATTTGTTGGCCAGCCCCACCTCTAAGGCTATAACTCCACCTGCTTTTTGTGGGCTTTTTTCCGCTGGATTTAACTCTCGTTTTCAAATTTTCAAGTATGGTTTTTGGGCGCTGCACTTCAAGGGCCCATTTTGGCAGCCACTTGGAGGCGCCTTTGACAAAGTCTCACGCCATTCCCGAGTCCCACAGAGACGAAAGTTGGCCAACCCCACCCCAAGGCTATAGCCCGCTCTGGCAGGGCCTTTTTCAGCTGGATTTAACTTGGCGCCTACTGGCCGTGGGTGCGGTTATTTTGGCGGTGCGACAGCTCAGTGGCCTATTTTTTGCACAGAGGTGCTCTCCAAAGTCTCTCGTGACCAGACTCGAGTCCAGGGGGCCGGATTTATGTTGGCCAGCCCCACCCCCTAAGGCTATATCCCAGCCGTTTTTTTGGGCTTTTTCCAGCTGGATTAACTTGAGTGCCCCCTGCCTTCCTGGCTGTTATTTTGGGGCGCAGCAGCTCAGAGCCTATTTTGGCACACGGAGGCTTTCGCAAGTCTCGCGCCATTCTTGTAGTCTCCATGGATTTGCTCTGGCCAGCCCCACCTCTCAAGGCTATAGCCTCTGCTTGGTGGGCTTTTTCCGCTGGGATTAACATGGTCCCCTCGGCCTTCTGCCAAGTTTTCATGGTGGCTGCTCGCGGCCCCATTTTTGAGCACGGAGGCGCCTCACAAAGTCTCGCTGCCATTCTGCCTCCCGGCTGGATGAAGTGCTTGCCAGCCACCCCCCAAGGCTATAGCCAACCTGCTTTTTGTGTCCTTTTTCCACTGGATTTAACATGGCGCCTTTCCAGCAAATTTTGGGGCACTATATTTGGGCACTGGGCTGTTTCATGGCCTATTTTTGGCACACGGAGAGCATCGCAAAGTCTCAAGGCTTGTCTGAGTCCGGCATGGATTTAGTTATTAACCGACTTCTAAGCTATAGCCCACCTGCTTTTTGTTTTTTCGGGCCCCTTTTTCCGCTTGAACAAATCTTGGGGCCCTGCCTTCAAGGGATATTTGGCGCTGGCTGCACTCAAGGCTAATTTTTTAAGGCAACAGAGGTTCACCTCAAGAAGTCTCACATGACATTACGAGTCCGGGCATGGACGGTTGGCCAGCCTCTAATTCTCAAGGCTATATTCCACCATTTTTGTGACCTTTTTTCCGCTGGGACTAACTTGATCCGCGCCTCTGCCTTCGAAAGCAATTATTTAGGGTGCGGCCAGCCATGCTCAAGGGCCTATTTTGCACACGGAGGCGCCTCTGCAGTTCAAAGGCCATTCCGAGTTGGCGGATTTGGGTCGGCCAGCCCCACTTCCTCTAAGGCTATAGCCACCCAGCTTTTGTGGCCTTTTTCCGCTTGGATTAACCCATGTTTGCGCCTGCCTTCGGGCGGTTTTTTTTGGGCGTATTGTATCAAGGGTTCGATTTTGGCACACGGAGGTGCCTCGCAAAGTCTCAAGGCCATTCGCTTATCTGACCATGGATGAAGCCAGCCCCACCCCCTACATAGCCCACCTGCTTTTGTGGCCTTTTCCTTTCCGCTTGGATTAACTTGGCGCCTGCCTCGGGTGGTTAGCACATTTTTATGCCAAGGTGGGTATCAAGGCCTATTTTCGACACACGGAGGTGCCTGCAGAAGTCCACACCATCCCGAGTCCTGCGGAGGAAGTTCGCCAGCCCCACCTCCTGCAAGGCTATAGCCCACCTGCTTTCTTTTGGGCTTTTTCCGCTGGATTTAACTTTGGCACCGCCTTGGCGGTTATTTTACAAGTAGCTGTGCCACGGCCCATTTTTTTACACGGACGAGGTGTCTGCGAAAGTCTCGCGCCATTCCGAAGTCCAGCTGGACGGTTACTAGCCCTTAATTTCTGGCTATAGCTCTACCTGCTTTTGTCTTCGGCTTTCTTCCGGCTGACGAACTTACTGGTTTCGCCTTCGGGCGTTATTTAGGTGCTGCTTCCTCATGCCTATTTTTAACACGGAGGCCCTCGGAAAGTCTCGCATTGATTCCGGGAGCTCACGGCGGATGACTTGTCGGGCCAGCCCCACCACTCAAGGCTATAACTAACCCATTTTTGTGGCCTTTTTCCGCTGGATTTAACCTGATGCTGATACCATGTCTCGGTGGTTATTTTTGGCTTGGCTTGCCCAGGCTACAATTTTCCGTGACGGAGGCCCTCGCAAAGTCTCGCTGGTATTCCAAGTCCGCGGATAAGTGAAGGCTAGCCCCACTCCCTAAGGGTATAGCCCCACCTGCTTTTGTGGCCTTTTTCCGCTGGATTAGTCTTAACTTTCATGCGCTCTGGCCTTCGGGCGGCTATTTTAGGCACGGTTCACCCATGCGGGTCTATTTTTGGCACATTATCGGAGGACCTCGAATAACCATGGGCATTCCTGAAAGTCCGGCGGATTTAAGCTGGCCAGCTCTAATTCCACCTACTAAGGCTATAGCCCACCTGCTTTTTTATGGCTTTTTCCATGGATTGGACCTAATCTTTCGTGCCCTGACTTCGAAGAAGAGTTTTGGGGGCGCTGCTGTGCCAAGGTTCATGCTCTATTTTTATATTACATGATACTGAGGCGCCTGCGAAAGTTCAAGCGCCATTCGAGTCCTGGCGGGATGAACAGTCGGCCAGGTCCCCACCTCCAAGGCTATCGCCACCTGCTTTTGTACCTCTTTCCGTTGATTAACTTTACGCCTGTTTCCGGCCTCATGGCTTATTTTTGGGCGCGGCTGTGCCCACGACCCATTTTTACAAGACGGAGGTGCTCGCAGTCTCGCGCCATTCCGAGTCCCGGCTGACGGGTTGGCGCAGCCCCACCTCTGGCTATAGCCCACCTGCTTTTGTCGTGGCCTTTTTCCGCTGGATTACAACCTCCATGCCTCCCGGCCTTCGGCTGTTATTTTCATGCTGCTGCACCTGGCGCCATTTTTGGCAACGAGGGTGCTCAAGTTCAAGGCTTACGAGTATCTGACAAGGATTTGGTTGGCCAGTATTTCTAGCTTGTATTTGCTTTTGGGACTTTTTCCCGCTGACTAATCCCATGCCTGCCTCAAGCAGTTATTTAGGGTGCGGGCTGTGCACTGCCTATTTTTTGAGACACGAGGCGCCTCAAAGTCTCAGACCATCTGATCCTGCGGAGGTTGATGGATCGGGTCGGCCAGCCTCACTCCCAAGGCTATAGGCCCACCTGCTTTTGTGGGCCTTTTTCCGCTTGATCTAATACTTGTTTCCGCCTTCGGGCGCAGTTATTTTTGACGGCTGCTGTCATAGTCTGATTTTTAGTATTTGAGGCAAGAAAGTCTCACGTGACCATCTGAGTCCCATGGATGGATTTGGCCAGTCCCCACCCCCTGAAGGCTATAACCCACCTGCTGGTCTTGTAATTTTTTCCGCTGGACGGTCTTGGCATACCTTCCGCCTCTCGCCTTCGGGCGGTTATTTTAAGCGGCTGGCTTGCTCAGCCTGGCCTATTTTTTGGCATGGCACGGAGGCCCTCAAAAGTCTCGCACGTAGACCGAGTCCAGCGACGAGGCTGGCCAGCGGACCCCACTCCCCCAAGGCTATATAGCCCACCTGCTTTGGCCTTTTCACTGGATTATATGGCATGCCTGCCTTCTGTAAAGGTTAGTTTGGGGGCGTGTTTCAGCTCTGGCCTATTTTACATGAGGCGCCTCTGCAAGTCTCAGACCATTCCAGAACTGGCGGATTTGTCGCCAGCCCCTAATTTCAAGGCTATATTTTTGGCTGCTTTTGTTTAATCCGCAAGCGAGCCATTTTGGCATTGACGATGCCGGACGGTCGGAAAGTTTCACGGCATAGCCCTGCCTTAGTCTCATGGATTTGTTGGCCAGAGTATTACCGTCAAAGTCTCGCTATCTCTCCAAGTTGGTCCCCCCACCCGCTTTTTGTGGCCTTTTTCCGCTTGGATCTAACATATGCCCGGCTTTTGGGCGGTTATTTTTTGGCGTATTTTGCCCGTCTCTATTTTTTGCGGCCACGGAGATTCTGCTAACGTGTCACGGCATTCGAGTCCGGGCAGACAGCCCCACCCCGTGTTGGCCAGCCTCTAATCTCTAAGTGTTTGCCAGGTAGCCCACCTGCTTTTGTGGTTTGTTTCCGCTTGACGATCTCATGATTTGCCAGCTGCTGCAGGCTTCGGCAGTTATTTTTACAGTTTTATCCAGGGTTTATTTGCACACGGAGACTTTCTACAGTCTGGCACAGTATTCACAGTCAGTCATGGATTTAGTTACTAGCTCCACCTCTGGCGCGGCTATAGCCCACCCTGCTTTTTGTGGCCTTTTTTCCGCTGGATTTACACTGAGGTCCTATGCACCCGGCCTTCGGCAGTGCTATTGTTTTTTTTCCTTGTGGCTTAACTTTGCCCAAGGCCTATTTTTAGCACACGGACACCCTCTCGAAAGTCTCACAGCATTCCAAGTCCGCTGACGGTTGGCCAGCCTTGCACTTCAAGGCTATAGCCAATTCGCTTTTTTGTGGCCTTTCCGTTGGATCTAATCATGCCTCGGGCTCTAAAGTGGCGCATATTTTTGGCTGCCGGGCTTGCCTGCTGGCCTATACTTTCTGGGTGCACACAAGAGGCCCTCGCAAAGTCTCATGGCTTGCGGTCCCGGCAGACGGTCGGCCAGCCCCACCCTCCAAGGCTATAGCCCACCTGTTATTACTTTTTTCCATGGACGAACTCTTTTAAGGCCTGCATTCAAGGGTTATTTTAGCGCATGAACTGGTGGGCCTATTTTTAAGTACATTGAGGCCCTCGCAGTGTCATGGCATCTGAGTCCGGCGGATTTAGTTGGCTTAGCCCCACCCCTCAAGGCTATAGCCCACCATGGCCTTTTTCCGCTGGACGAACTTTAGCGACCCGGCTCATTGTGCTATTTGGGCGTGGCTTGCTCAAGGGTCTATTTTTTGGCACACTGACTTCAAAGTCTCAGAGCATTCCGAAAAGGCGGACGGTTAACAGCCCCACTCCCTAAGGCCAGCCCACCCATTTTCAGGTTTTTCCTCAATATTAACTTGGCGCCTGCCTTTAAGCTGTTATTTCATGGCTTTGCCCATGGGCCTATTTTCACACGGAGGCCCTCGCAAAGTCTCACAGACTTGCATTCAAGTGGGACGGTTACTAGCCCCACCCCTCTAAGGCTATAGCTTCACCCGCTTTTGTCGCCCGCTGGATTAACTTACGCCTAGTAGGGCCCTAAGGGAAATATTTTTATTGCCTTTGTTCATACAACTTTCAAAGAGATTTGAGGCCTTCAAGAAAGTCTCATGGTATTCAGTCCTAAGGGATTTAGTTACTAGCCCCACCTCCAAGGCTATAAAATTTCACCCATTTGGCTACTTTTTTCAAATTGGATTAACTTGATGCCTGGGTTTTCTTTGACGAAGATATACGGCCAGCCTGCTGGCCTATTTTTGCATCCGAGGCCCTCGCAGTCTCATGGCATTCCAAGGCCCCGAGGATGAAGTTAGCCGCCAGCCCTAATTCTGCTTATAGGCCCGCCTTTTTGTATTCCTTCACTGGATAACTTGGCGCCTGCCTTGATGGTTTTTTTTACATGATTGCCCTGGCTATTTTTGCACACGGAGATTCATTACAGTCTCACAGCATTCAACTGGCCGGACGGTTACTAGCCCCACCCCTGCTGGCTATGGCCCACCGTTTTATGGCTCTTTTCCCATTGATTTAATCAACTTTAGCGCCTGCACTCGGGTGGTTATTTTGGGCTTAGGCCAGGATCAAGGCCTATTTTCCAGCACACGGAGGCCCTCGCAAACTCTCAAGGCATTCCGAGTCCGGGCGATCGGCTCGGCTAGCCCAATTTCATATAGCCTCAAGGCTATAGCCGCCCACCCGCTTTTTATGGCCTTTTCCGGCTGACGAATCCTGGCGCCCAGCCTTGGGAAGTTATTTTTGGGCGCTGGCTTGCCTGGGTAGCCTATTTTTGGCACACGGAGGCCTTCAAGAAAGTCATGGGCATCTGAAGTCCGGGCGGATTTAAGCCGCCAGCCCCACTCCCCAAGACTATAGTCCACCTGCTGGGTTCTTCCGCTGGATCTAACTTGGCGCCTGCCCTCAGAGCTGTAGGTAGAAAGAAGCAGAATCGGATTAACTTAGTAATAAGATAACTGAACGAAGCACTGAT
>JAUJEN010000226.1:0-39471 GCA_030448925.1 Citrus cavaleriei
AGTTACGTATTGCTAAGGTTAATCCGATTCTGCTTCTTCTACCTGCAGCACCTAAAAGCGGCACTGCATCTAACGAAAATCTTTGTAAAAGATTAATGGGATTTTAACCAACATTTTCCTAGCGCGATTTGTTTTAAGACAACAAAATTCTCATGTAATGACGAATGCTCAACTTCCGATCAATATCATTACCATCACTTTGAGCTCTAATTCAATATCCCAGCTTATCCCAGAATTGCTTGGTAAAAGAATGATGGTAATAGAACGCATTTGGTCGCTTTTCTCTTTAAACTTTATTCGCTTTACTATCCTTGGGACTTCCTCAAGGTCTTTATACTACAAGACTTTTGTTTTTGCCCAAAATCAGCTTAAATCATAGGAATTCTTTAACAATAGGAATATTCGAGGTCTTCGCTTATTTGAATCCACATGGTTTCTGTTTATCAAGATATTCTTTTCAAGAACTGACTTAAATACGCTGCAGTTCGAGAAAACTTCGCCCCAACAAAAGCCATCGATTTTCTTAATAAGAATCAATCGTAATCGCCATCAAGTACGAGCTATCCGAATCCAAAAGCTCATCGACTAAGAGGGTCATTATCTCCTCGACATGAAGACCAATCGTAAGATCAACAAGAAGCCAAGTACTAAAGTGATATCTTCATTGAGACTGCTTCACGTAAGTTTTTCGCTCACATCCCCGCAAAATTTTGCAGACGACCTTCATACCACATTCAAACAAGGCATCTTCGGCTGAACGGGCTTTACTATTTTAAACTTCTTTTAGAGAAATCGTTTATAAGGCCCTCGGGCGTTTCTTTCAGGCGAAGTTTCTAAAATCGCTGGTGCGTTTTGCTTTGCGGTCAGAATGTTTTTCAGAAGGCCAAGAACACTTACCATTACAATCTTTTAAGTAGTGTTTTGTGCCGGCCACACTGAATTAATACGTAAAACCTCCTAATTTCGTCATGATTGTTCTGCTCGGCTACTGCTTCAGAATTTCAAATCCTCGGCAAATCTTTAAACCTTCTTTTCACGCTGACAAATCGACTTGGGCCACCATGCGTGAGCCATCATAAGGAATACGATTTTCAAAAAAGGGCTTTAAGAATTCTTACCTTTCTCCCAATAGGCAGTAAACCCGTTATATAAATTCCTCCTCCGTTACATGATCTGCATCATCCTTGGAAGAAGTCCGTAAGAAAGTGGTTTTCAGAATCATCAAATCACTAAGCTCTACACCCCAAATCACAGAGTAACTCAGCATTTTTTCGTTCTAGCGGTATGATTACCTATAAAACGAGAGAAATAGCTGCAAAATCAGGTAAGAACAAAGATCCCTGAACGGATTATTTCAGGGCATCAAGAACGTGGGCACCATTCTCATCCTTTCGAATGGCATTTAAGATGTTCAATTGTCAAGACAATGGAGAAGACGATCCCACCATCCTTTAATTAATTTCAAGAAACCCGCTATCAAGATTTCTCACATGCTCTATCGAAGTCCTCGAATAGTTTTATAAGCATTTCTATCGCTATATTATTCACAGAATACACCTAAATGTCAGGATATTCGTACATTCCATCTATATTCCACCTGATGGTGACGCATTATATCGAAATACTTTAACGGACAAAGCCTGGTCTATTGTCAAACTTCAAAACAGATTGAGGTGGAGCAAATCCTAAACGAATTTTGTTTGGCTTGCGTAATGCGCCTTCAAGAAAGCGCCGTCGGCGAGGCACAAAATTTCCATTACGGCCGAAGACTTCCAATTTACTCAATCGAAAGATTAATCTTACTAGATCGGTGAGTATTCCAGAGTTAATTAACTTACTGACGAAGGCGGAAGCTTCATCCCATCTACTTGTTCTAACGGCTTCGCAAAACTCTATTTCACTTTCGACAAGCTGGCCAGTTTTCTCAAACCCTGAACTGCTCAGTCAGTGTTTTCAGCTTTTATCGAACTGGATTTTTAAAGGAATTGTGTTTGTAACAGAGAACAGAGGCCGGTTGTCAATCGTTGAATTGGCTTTCCAATCTATTAACTCCGTTTCATAGTATTTAAGTTTAGTATTACGTAAATTGTTCCGTTGAATAATACTACTTAAATCGATCCTCAGGTCATTTGCTTGAATTTCAGTGCTAAGCTCGATTTCAACGGAGTGTTCGCCATGGTCATGGGTAACACCGGTTAAGTGGATGTTCGAATTTGATTATTTAATAATTATCAAGAGTTTCCACCCGCCGGTCTTTTTTCTCCGAGAAATAGGTTTGACCCTTTAAGCGATGTTAAATGTCAAGTTGGTAAGAGTATATCTTAACCAATCAAAAAAACACATATTTAACTCGCAATAAGATTAACAAATTCATAATAGTTCGATGGATTTCTTTCCTTGATTTAGAAAATACCAAAACCAAAGTCTTTTTTCTTTATTATCATTGTAATAAAAACTACACAAGCAAGAGTTTTACCTTAATTCAAACTGCTTTTTCAACGACATTTAAAACATTCTCCAGATCATATATAATCGCAGGGATGTCGATATATGTTCTTTCTTCCGCTTTCGTCATGTCATCGCTATTACAGATTGACGAGGAACTTTGTAGTAGTCAATGTAATCTGACAGAGAGCCAGTATATCCGGCGGAAACCTGGCGTTTAATTCGACATGAGAGATTTATAAGCGTACTTTTGTAAATCTCTTTCAGCCGGGCGAACGCTGAAAGTCGATTCTTTATCGAAAAATCTACAAGAGTGCATCAACGATATTGATTCTTACCACTCAACATCAACAAGCATTTGTAACTCTGTGATTGCTCGTTGTTTTAATCAGCCGCCGCTGCTCCTTCAAGGATCCATTCATCTCAAGATGGACATCTTTCCATCGGATTTATTTCTGAAACGACCATGTTATTTTAGTATTAAATCACCGCAACAGGCGGTCTCATCTCTCTTCGACCGGGTATTTACGCTTTGTGCTAAATGCGTAAATCATGGCTTTAGGAAAATTTAAAATTAACGAATGACGGATCCTTAATCATGTGATACCATGGTCTGGATTTGTAGCACCATGCTCTTTAAAATATTTGTCTTAAGTGAAATTGTTATATTCGATACAACAATCAAGATACGACCCTTTATATAAACTAGATTCAATACTACTTAAGAAATAATCACTAAATAGTATTTAATCTACCATCTCTAACAGTGCGATAGAGTATCCAAGTCTTCTTCGCATTAAAAGCGCTTATTCCTACTGATTAAACTAACGCTAATATATTCAAATTTTTTTCTTTAATTTTTAAAAGATTTTTCCGAAAAAACAAATAAATTGCTTTCAGTACATTCAAAGCATGCCTTCTTTCTTCGCCTTATAATATAATCACGCTTTTTAAAAGATCAAGATTTTGCTTTTGTAAATCTTTCTTTGAAAATTTTCAAGTTCCCAACAATCAATCACATCAAAAGCTCATTAACTAATTCTTCAACTCACAACACGCTAACTGCCTTACTTCCACAAGAGCTTTAAAAGGACGCATGCTCTCACAAGCAGAGGATTCATAAACCGATCTATTAACGGCTTCAGCACGGCTGCTGGTGTATGGTTTGCCACCAAGTCGAAAATCCTATCCGGATTCGGACTTACTACCGCGAAAAATTCACCACAAAACAAAACTTCAAAAATAAAACACAAGCTTTCAAAACACAAACTTAAACCGCTACATAATCCCTCCTACTCCGATACGTATGAAGTCAGGATCAAGGATCGTGTGTTTTCAAAAATACTTTTATTGATCGCTTTTAATAAAATAATCGGATCGCCATTGCTTCAATTTTAAATAAGATTGTCAAAATTTTGCATTAAGTAGATTTGTTTTATATTAACAATGATCAAACAACTCAACGTCAGTCAAATTTTAAAATATCGACAGATGCGGGCGTTGTTGCACTGTATCGACGTAGGTTAATTCACTCGACCCGCATCCGATTTTAATGAGATCAATAACCGCATCACCGGGTTTCCAAATTTCATACTTTAAATATACTACCGACAAAATTAAGTCATGAAACGTATTGTTTTTATCATTAACCTGCATTTAAATTGATTCTTGCCGGTATTATACACAGCATCTTTCGCATCCTGATCCCTAAACGGTGCTCAAAATAACGAGTGTTAAGAGAAGATTTACAAATCGGTGGGATCGTAGATCCGGCCCTTGCCCCTGCAGAACGATAAACTTTATGGCAGATCCGAGCAAAGACCACCGCCAGACAAGCCAAAAGAAAATTGCTTTTTAAAAATAAATTGCTTAATGAAACGTATGAAATTAATTGCGTAAAAGCAAATTGCTTTTTAAAGTGCACTCAGAAAATTTAAATTATAATCGAATTTAAAATAATCGAATTTAAACATACATCTTGCTTGATAGTCGTGGTCTCAATTTTCAAATCTTTCCAGTATGGAAGATCGAAATGGGAAGATTACAAGACAGAAAGATTACGTCTCTGATCTTACTCCGGCAGGAGGAGCAGGAGAGATCTAGAGAGAAGGAGGCAGAAAATGAAAACCTTGTGAGTCTCGAAATTTCCTCTTGCTTATATACAAATTTCTAAATCGTTTCATCGTGAATGAGCTGAGTGGCTGCACCTTTATCGAAATAATAAAGAAATGACTGTAGAATTTTGAACAAGAGACTACTTTGTACAAAAATTCAAATAATACAAAGAGAAATACAACACGGTGAATAGACCAAGGCTCTCACTTGTGTCCAAGGGACCACCCGAGAGAAAATTACCCTTTTCTTTTTTTTTTTTTTTTTTTTTTTTTTTTTTTTTTTTTTAATAATATTCAAATAATTATTTACAATGCCAGAGTGTGAGTAAAAAAATGCCAAATAATCATCTTCATTTTCGCTCTAAGAGAAATGAAGGCTCTTCATCTTCATCATCGTCTTTGCCTCTGGCGTGGTCACCATCACGACTTTGAATTTATGCTTATAAATTGCTCCATAGCCAAGATTCTTCTTCATTTCCTATCGCCAAAGAGATCGGGCTTGATTTTGGGTCAGAAGGTCCATATTTAGAGGCTTCTAGGTCGGGTCGAATGTTTTTAGAGGAGAAACACCCGATCACAAGTATCAGCTGGGCTGACTGTTTACCAAATTTTGACCATTCGACTTTTAAAGTGCCCTTTAAGATGACTCAACCGCGAGTATGTAAACTGGAGGTTCCACATCCAAGAATTCCATGGTAAGGGTAGTTTCTGTGGCAAAACAGAGAGAAAGGAAATCTTTTCTCCGGAAATGTAGGCATAGTATTTCAAGGCGCCAGTAACTTATGATTCGTGTGGAGCGGTGGATCGAGGTATCAATAAAGAAATTCAACTAAATGCATTAAATCCAATGGAGGCTTCGGATTCGCTATTTTGTGGATTAAAGAAAAATAACCAGAATGATTTTAGGGTTTTGAATAAAAGGTGTTATACTCATGCTCACGGTGAACTTTGAGGAGGAAAGTTCATTAACGCCAGAACGGGTTTCGTTTGTTGAAAGGTTTCAAATCAAGGAAAGAGGTCAATCGTCAGCCAGCTTAATCATAGCCGAACAGCCGGTTCGGGGAACGGTTTTATCAAGAAAGAAACGCTCAATTTAACGATTCGGTTTATTTCTAAACGCTGATATCAAGACCTACTATTAAATCCCGGCTTCAAAACCAAATTTTCAGAAAAATCAAATGCTTCAAGGATTCCAGACGGTAAAATCCATCTCCATAGAGCACGTTTAAACGTTTTATCAACCAATCCTGAGGGTTTTCAGGTGTCGTCGGTGTTATTAACGGGCATGAAATATAAAACAACAACATTTCGGTATGGCGGTTCAGACTCTTGGGCATTCAAGGAATCAATTTCTTTTAGGAGAAATTCTGCTTGCAAAATTTGTGCAAGCAGCATGAGCTTTCCTGGATCAGAAAATTGAATTCATCCATCGTTGTACTTCGATCATCAAGAACGCAATATCGGGCTCCATGCTCTTTCAAACTAATTCAATCCATGATTCGACGGTATGCAGAAGAAAGAATTTTTCTGCATGACTCTGTGGTTTTCTAAGCGATCTCATGATCCCAAGATTTTATAGAACAAAGCATCTTTTGTCTTTCTTTCGCCAAGATTATCTGCTTTCAAGAATTCTCCTTAAAATCGGTGAATGCACTTTGGCTACCTTTAATAAACTCAATATCAGAATCAAAATACTTATTATCATGGCCATCAGGCAAAATTTGTTTAGATGCAAATGCTTTGAACATCCTTTCTAAAAACACGTTTTGTACTTTTACAATCAATCCTAAAGAAGAATTTTATTTAATAAATCACTTTAATTTAGCTATATAAACAATAGAAGAATTTTTCGAGTAGAGAATAGTCGCAATCATTCAAGTTTTGTAAACATAATTGATTTTATCCGCTTCAACATTGTTTAAAAATACCCATAACCAATGTCCGTACGATTCGTTTTAAACAATCTGTAACGTGAGATTAAAGAAATAAACAGTAGCGCTTTTACAGATTGTTTATTAATCATAACGATTAATCACCATGTAACAGATTCTTTTTAACCAAAATAATGGCGCTTAGATATCCTATCACGCCGCAGCAGTAAATCAGTTAACATAATCTTTAATTTTTCACAAGAAATTTCAGAATCGCCACTTAATTTTGTCCGGAATTTATCCGCAAAAGGGATCTTTCTGTGGGGTAACGGTTCCTTCTTTAAATATTGACTGATGACCCGGACTTTTGTTCAATAAATAGAAATTTTTTGAACTGAGAGCTAAACCAAAATTTCTAAAGAACAAGATGAAAAGTCTTTAAATGTTTTAAATGTTGTTCAATCGTCAGAAAATACCAACACATCATCAATGTAAATAATGCAAAACCCGGTAGTAGTGATTAAAATGCTGGTTCATAATTTTCAAATTCTCGCAATTTTTAAACCAAAGAGACATCATTCATTCAATAATTTTAAAAGAATGAATGCCGCTTATAACGGCCTTTTAGGTTGATTTCCGAATTGCCAAAACCACTTAGTATCAAATTAAAAATTTAAGGGTCACAGAAGTTTTTAAGTAAATCTTTTTTTTATATTTATATTCAATCCATTTTAAGTTCTTTATTTAGCGTTTATAACGACGTAAGTTCAGGCAATTTTCTGGGATTTCAAAGAGTTTTTATTAACGTAGGTTATGCTACAAGACCAAGGCTACCCAGATTTATAATGTTTTTTTCATAAAGATCATTTATTTCTTCTTTAACGCCGCCCAATTCCATATTCATTCTGATCGATTAAGCTTGGGCTATATGCTTTTCATCAAAAGAGAAGTTTTCATATGGGTAACCGAAAAATGTTGCTTTCTTATTCCAAAAGGTATGTAAATCAGCATATTTTTTCTAATTTAGGGTTTTAAATCGAAATTTTCTTTTGTACAAGACTTTTTGTAATCGATTATCAATTCTTCTAAAAATCTTAAATCTTTTGTAAACAAGATAAATCATCACTTGTTCGATTTGGCAAGAATGGTATCATTGATTCTAGTTTTATAAACGTAGAACAACATCATTTAAATTTCCTGGCCTCCTTTTGGCTTTTTCAATAAACGGGAAACTGTGTTTTTAGACTTTTGCTTGAAATACATGCCATCTAATTTACATAAGATAAGTGAATGAGGTTTATAAACTGTGAGTCCCTAGAACGATAGTACCAGATATATCATTGGGTGAAGAACAAAGAGGTTTTAAATTCAATTTCCTCATTATAAATGTTTGACTTTGGATTAGAATTAACTTTCAATTTTGAATTATTTGGCAGCAAGTTAGAGCCTTTCATTTGTTTTCATGAAAACGCTAGATACGTCTTCTTCCTGATGCAACCAAATCAAGACCAAAGATCAAAGGCTTTAATCAGATCTATTGCAAAAATCTTTTAGAAAAGATTAATGTGATTTTGTCTAAATATTTTTCCGTGGTGTGGATTTGTTTTAAGACAAATAAAACAGGAACAGATTAATGTTCTCAACTTTCTCGATCAATATCATTACCATCATCGAGTGAGTTTACCAATATCCCCAGTATCCAGTAATCGCTTTTTGTAAAAGAAGTTGATGGTATAGAATCACTTGCTGTTTTTCTTTAAACCTTTTATTTCAAGTTTAATATCCTTGATCCTCAAGGTCTCTGGATACCAAGTAGACTTTTTTGTTTTCTTTTGTTCAAAATCTTTAAATCATAGAATTCTTTAACAATAACAATATTGAAATTCCCATGAGTATTTGAATCCATGGTTTTCAAAAGTTTATCAAGATATTCTTTCAAGAATCGGAATCGTAAATATGCTTTTACAAGTGTCGGTGTAAAATTCCCCGTCTTTAGTCAAAACATTGATTTTCTTTAACAACTAATCGTAATCGCTATCGCCGCTAGATGCGTAGCTATCTCTAATCAAAAAGTTCATCGACTAAGAGGTCATTATCTCCCCATACAAGACTCGTAATCGTAAGACCAATGCATGGGCAATTTTTGAAAGGATATCTCATTGAGATCAAGCTCATGGTCTTTGTTCATCCCGCAAAATTTGCATAAAGATGACCTTTCATACCACATTCAAACAAGTGGCATCTTTCGTTGAACGTGGGTTTTCATGATTGATTAAACTCTTTCTTTTTAGAGAAACCGTGTTTTATGCAAGTTCTCAAGCGTTTCTTTATATGCTGAAGTTTTCTAAAATCACAGCGTTTTGAGTGTATAAGCTTTGTGCTTGTAATGTTTTAGAAGGTTTCCTCAAGAACACTTACCATTACACCTTAAGTTAGAAGTTTTAGTGTCATAGTTGGTCATCGAATTGCTTTATGGTAAACCTTCCTAATTTTGCTAGATCATTGTCTAAGCTCGCTTTGGCTTAATGCTTCGTAATTTCAAATCCTAAATCTTAAACCTTCTTCGCTGACAAATCGACTAGTTCACCACAGTGAGTTCATCATAAGGAATACGATTATCAAAAAGGGCTTTATGGGTAGAATTTCTTACCTTTTCTCCCACAGGTGCAGTAAACCAGCGTTAAGGAATTTCCTTCCAAGTTACATGATTTGCATCATCCCTGGAAGAGTCCCAGTGTTAAAGTGGTTTTGTAATCATTGAAATCACTAAGTTTCCTACACCTCAAATTCGCGAGTAACTCAAAGATTTTGTCTCTACAAGCGATCACCCATAAACGGAGAGAATAGTCAAAAATTTTCGCGGCAAAGAATAAAGATCCCTAATCGAATTGGCCATTATCGAGGGCATCAAGAGACCCGGCACCATTCTCTATCCTTTCGAATGGCATTTAAGATGTTCAATTGCTGAAGATTACATGGTAAGATGATCCACCATCCTTTAATCGACCCCAGAAACCTCGCTATCAAGATTTCATATGGCGGCCTCTATCAAAGTCCTCGATCGTTTTATAAGCGATTGGCCGCCATGGTCATTTGTCAATACACCTAAAATGTTGTATTCGACATATTCCATCTATATTCCACTCATGTATGTGGCGTGGCGACATAGTATCGAGCTTGACTTACCGCATGCAGTTTGTTCATTGTCAAATCCGAGATTTTATAGGAGTGGAGCCAAATCCCAACGAATTTTGCGCTTTTTTAATCAGCTTTCAAGAGTTGCTTCTAAGTCGAGTAATAAACCTCGTCATGGGTTTAGCACATTTGTACTCCAATCTCAATCGTGAGTATCAATCTTTTACTAGATCGGCGAGTATCGGAGCATTTATTGAACTTTACTTAATGGGCAAGAGCGTAGCCTTCTATCCTATCTAAGTTTCTGAACGGCTTGCAAAATTTATTTTGACTTCGACAAAGTTTTGGTTAGTTTTCAAAACTGAAATTCATTGTAGTTCTTCGAAAGCTTTTATTTAATCAGATTTTAAATAATGTGTTTTAAAACAGAGAAACAGAGTATTGGCTGACTGTTGAATTGGTTTTCAATCTAGTCAATCGCTTTTCCTATATAGATTTGAAGTTAGTATTACGAAATTGTTCTGCTTCGGTCAATAACTACTTAAATCGATCTCGTAGTCATTTGGCTTTTGAATTTTGTGTTTAAGCCGATTTCAATCTTATATTCTACTAAGCCACGGTCAACGGTAACACCTCAAGAGGGGATGTTCTAATGACCACGCCTATCACTATCAAGAGTTTCCACTTAAAGGGTCTTTTTTCCGATAAGAGCTATACTGTTTCTTTAAAGCGATAAGCAAAATGTTGCTTTCGGTAAGAAGATATCTCGAACTAATCAAAAAACAATATAATTTAACTCTGCGTGAAGATTAATTAAATTCATACTGTGCTCACGTGATTTCTTCCTTGATTTAGAAAATGCTCAAAAACCAAAGTCTTTTTCTTTATTATCATTGTACGAAAATCACATGAAGAAGAGTTTTATCTAATTCAAACCGCTTAACGACATTTAAAAACATTCTCGATGGCATCGCAGAAACTAGGGACGCTTCTAGAGGGTTCCTTCTTCTCGCTCTCGCCTCATGCTCAGATCGCTAATATATGGACGGATGAGAACTTTTGCAAGATAAATAACGTAATTCGACGGGATGAGAGCCAGTACATCCATGGAAAACCCATAGCGACTCCTCGATACGAGATTTATAATTATGTACTTTAGAACTCTCTAGCCGGGCCGAACGTTGAAATGATCTCTTTATCGAAAATCTATAGGTAGAAATTTCCAATGATACTGACTTCACCATCTAACATCTACTACATTTCAGAATCAACTCAGATTCGGCTGGGCCAAGTTGCTTTCGGAATTCATACACGCTGGCTACCTTCAAGGATCCATTCATCCTAAGTATTGGATATCTTCCATCGATCGATTTCGAAAAATGACCATAATTACGTTGGTTTTAGGTTACAAACCGGCCCGCGTTGAAGTAGGCTGGTCTCATCTCTCGACCAGATTTACGCCGATGCTAAATGCGTAAATGAACCGCGGCTTTATAGGAAATTTTAAAATTAACGGAACCTGGATTTCGGATCCTTTAATCATGTGATACTATGGGTTTGGATTCAGAAATCACGTTTTTAAAATATTTTTGTCTTTAAGTGGAAATTTGTTATATTTTGATAACATCAATAATCAAAAGATACGACCTTTTTTACATAAATCCAGATTCAATACTACTTAGAAAAGAATCATCGTTATATTTAATCGCCTTTCATCTCAAGCAATGGCAATGATAAAGGTATATCCAAGCCTTCTTTCTACAAAAGCGCGTTTTATTCCTACTGATTAAAACCAATGCGAATATATTTGAAATTTTTTCTTTAATTTCTTTAAAGATTTTTCTCTGAAAACAAATAAATTGTTTAAAAGTGCTCCCGAAAGAGTTATGTCTTTTCTTCGCTTTTTATAATATAATCACGGCCGCTTTTAAAGATCAAGATTTTTGTTTTGTAAATCTTTTCGAAATTTTCAAGCTCCCAACAATCAATCGCTTTTATCAAAGTTCTCACAACGAATTCTTCTCGAACTCACAACACGCTAATCACTAGAAGGTCCAAATTCCGAAGAAGAGCTAGAAATGCATACAGGTAGGATTCATGGGTAAAAACCATGATCTATTAATGGTTTTGAAAGAATGGCTACAGGGGTTTTACGTTCTGCCTCAAGCGAAAAACTTATCCTTGACGACTTCTTACTACCAACAGAAAATTCACCACAAAAACAAACTTCAAAATAAAACACAAGCTTTCAAACACAAACCTCTAAACCGCTGCTTACAATCCTCCCTCGGCTCGATACTGTATGAAATAATCAGGGTGGAGAGACGAAGCCAATCTCAAGAACGGGCACTTTTCATACAAGACAATTATTTTATTCACCATCCCGATTGCTTTAATAAAACTTTTACAATTAATCGATCATGTTGTTTTTCAATTTTAAATAAGATTACCAAATTTTTAGATTGCTAGATTTGTTTTGACAAGTAGATTTGTCGAGCATACAATGATCAAACAAATTTGAACGCGGGTCAAATTTTAAAATATCGACAACGACGCGTCATGCCAGGAGATCGACGATCATAGGTTAATCTACTGACCAGATCCGACTTGTAATGCATCAATAGTCCGCACGTCGTTTTTCCAAATTTATATACTTTAATATATTTAATGATAAAATTGTTGCTTTAAACGCCAAGTTGTTTCTTTTTATCAATTCTGCATTTAAATTAGATTCTTGCTGGTTTCGGTACATACAAAGATTGCATCGTATCCCTAAATTCTCCAAGAATTTTAGGAAGAAGAGAAGATTTATTAACTCGAGGATCGAGATCCTACGCCCCTTTGCCTCGTGAGGAACGTGATAAATTTTATGGCTATCTCGATAAAGACCATTTCGCTTGTATGCTTTGAAAAGAAAAATTGCTTTAAAATAAATTGCTTTAATTTAAATGCCATGAAATTAAATTGCGTAAAAGTAAATCGCTTTTAAAGTAATTGCATGTAAAATTTAAATTACATCAATTTAAATAATCCTGAATTTAAACATACATCTTTGCTTGATAGCGGTTTTACAATTTTCAAATCTTTCCGTATAAGATTGAAGTTTGGAAGATTACAAGACAGAAAGATTTCCTCACGGTCTCGATCCGCATTCAAGAGAGAGAGAGAGAGAGAGGAGAGAGATATCCAGAGAGGATGAGGAGAAGAGAAAAAATGAAAACCAGAGTCCTAGTCTTCCTCGGTTTATATACAAAATTTTGTAAATCCGTTCAAATGGAGCTTACGTGCAATTCGGATCGTAGCCAATAAAGAGTCAATAGCCAACAGTAGACTACTTTGTACAAAAATTGAAATACAAAGAGAAATACAACACGGGTGAAGAGACATGTGCGCTCTCACTTGTGTCCAAGGGACCACCCGAGAGAAAATTACCCTTTTCTTATTTTTTTTTTTTTTTTTTTTTTTTTTTTTAAGTAAATAATCAAATAATTATTTACAATGCTTATAGAGAAAATGCCGAAACAATCATCTTCTATTTTCGCCTCCAAAGAGAAATGGCGGCTCTTCATCTTCATCATCGCCTTTCGGCCTCGTGAGGTGTCACCATCGAATGCACTTCTGAATCTGGAGGCTATGAAAACACTGCTCCATAGCCAAGTATTCTTCTTCCGTTTTCGGCACT
The DNA here is from genome assembly GCA_030448925.1 of Citrus cavaleriei. Taxonomy (NCBI): domain Eukaryota; kingdom Viridiplantae; phylum Streptophyta; class Magnoliopsida; order Sapindales; family Rutaceae; genus Citrus; species Citrus cavaleriei. Next base: position 13,248 of record JAUJEN010000226.1, read on the forward strand.
TGCCAAAAGAGACTGGCTTTGATTTTTAAGAAGGCCTCATGGAGAGTTCTAGGTTTCGAGAAGGATTTTGCAGTGAAGAGCTAATGATCATGTTAATAAATCACGATCAAAATTCCACCAATTATCGACTTTTTTAAAGGTTCTTTTCAAGGATGACCAATCACAATACGAAAAACGGAGGTTCCACATCCAACCCATGGTAGAAGTTTACAAAAAACGTAGAAAGTGGGAAATTTTTCCTCGAGGCTCTATATAGCTTCAAGAGGTTTAAGGCAATTTATGGTATTCGAGTGAGGATTTGAGGTATCACAAAGAAATTCCACCAATATGGAACCAGCTTTGAAGGCCGGACGGTTATTTTGCAGATTGTTAAAATAAATAACTCAAGAATGAGATTTTTTAGATTTGAATAAAAAAGAGCCATACCACAGTAATCCCAAAGAGAGAAAAGTCCGACAACGCGTAACTGGTTTCAAAGTTTAAGCGAAAGGTTTTTAAATTGTTATGAGGTAGTCGCTCTTTTAATCGGTTTGGGGCTCTCAAAACTTTGTATTGTGGATCAGGCCGTGAATAGTCGTAACGGGTTTTATCAAGAAAGAAATGTTCAATTTAACCGATTCGCTGGGCCATTTTAAAATGCTTTGATAATAAGATGGGAGCCATTTTGTCAAATCCCAAGGTTTGAAAAACCAAATTTTCGGGAAAAACTCTCAAATGCTTCAAAAGGATCCAGACGAAGAAATCCATCTTCCATAGAAAGAATCGTTTTGAAAATGCTTTTATCAAACCAATCGTGAGGTTTTTCGGTATGCGCACGAAAGCACAATTAAAGCCAAAGAAAGCAAAACAACAACATTAGTAAGGAGGTTTGAGACTTCTGACATTGCATTTAATCAATTTTTTTAGAGAAATTGGCTTTTGAGAAAAAATTAGGCTGTACATGACTGGGACTTTGTAACGGAATTCATCCATTGTCGACTTGATCATCGTAAGAAATGGGTTTGTATTTCAGTTCCATGTTCTTCAACCAATTCAATCCAAAGTGATTTACAAGGCGTAAAGCAATTTTTCTTTTTGTAAAGGGTCGACTTGGTTCTTCTAAGGATCTTGCGATCCGTACTTTTGAGAAATGTTTTACCTTTTGTCTTCTTTCGCTGCATTATCTGTTTTCAAGAAATTCCTCCGTTAGAAAAATCGTGAATGTAATTCTCGTCACCTTTTAACTTCAATATCAAAATCAAAACACTTAATATTGCTCACATCGCAAAAATTTGTTTGGGATGTAACGTTTTGAACATCCTTTTCAAAACATGTTTTCAGCCTTTACAATCAATCCTAAGTAATTTTGATTTAATAAATCACTTTGGAATTTAGCTTATGCATAAAACAATAGAAAGAATTTCCTTTTGATATAGAATAGTTTTTCCGCAATCATTCCAGCAGCAGAACATTGCATTATCTCGTTTCATCATTTTTGTCAAAATAATTCCTATAACCAATGTCCGATGCATCCTGTTTTAACAATTTTGGTAATGTAGAGATTAGCAAGAAATAAACATACGGAATGTTTTTACGATTGCTTTATTAATCTGACAACTTTTAGTACGCTTTCATCCCGGACTACCAATGCGATTCTTTTAACCTATCATGCAAAGCGTTTAGACATCCCATCGATGTCAGCAGTAAATCACAACATAATTCGCACTTCACTAAGAAATCTTTGTAATTGGTTATCAAGAATCTTGTCCTAATTTATCCGCAAACAAAAGCGGGATCTTTCAATGTGTGCAATCGTTCTTTCAAATACTGTGATCGGAATGGACTTTGTTCAAAATAAAGAAATTTTTGAATCTGTAGAGAGAGCTAACCAAATTTTCTAAGAATAAAGACGAAGTGCCTTTTAAACGTTTCAAATGTTGCTCAATCGCTTGGGAAAATACCAATACATCATCATGTAAATAATGCAAAACTTTAAATAGTTAGTGGATTAGAATGCCATAATTTTTCGAAATTCATGGCATTTTAAACCAAAGGGCATAAGAATATCGCTCATTCATATTGGACCAAAAGTAACAAGAATTGCTTTATAACTGCTTTGTGTTGATTTGAATTTACAAAACCTGATCACTTCACATCAAATTTTGAAAACGACAATGGCCGAAGTTTTTGAAGTAAATCTTTTTGTTAGGTATGGGATACCTAATCCATTTTAAAGCTTTATTTAAAGGTTTATAATTGATCATGCTCAGAACACTCTCTTCGATTTCGTAGTTTTTATTAACGTAGGGCACATGACCAAGGCGTAATTTAGATTTTGCTATAAAGTCTTTTTTCATAAGATCATTTATTTCTTCTTTACAATGTCAGCCCAATTCATATTATTCATTTGATCGATTCGCTTTAGATATGCTTATCAAAGAGTTTTATGTATATGGCAATCAACTAAACGCCGCTGTTGCTTTCATTCCAAAAGGAAGGTAAATCAAAGACATATTTCTTTTCAACGAGGGCTTTAAAATCGTAAATTTTCTTGACAAGACTTTGTAATCGATTATCAATTTAAACTTAAATCTTTTTAAACAAGATAAATCATCATACGGATTTAAGAATGGCATGATTGGGTTTTATAAATGTAAAAGCTTTGACAACATTTAAATTTCGTCTTGGTTTTTCAATAAACGGGAAAACCATGTGTTTTGGGGATTGCTTAAATATACGCCATCGAATTGACAAGATAAGTGTAACGAGGTTTATAAACCAAGTCCCTAGAATGACAGTACATGGTGTATATCAAAGAAGAACAAAAGGTTTTAAATTCAATTTCCTCATTATAAATTGTAAGCTTTAGAATTTTAATTAACTTCAATTCTCAATTATTCGCAGAGAGTCTTTCATTTGTCTTTTCATGAAAACGCTTTGGGACAATGTCTTCCATGCAATTCAAATCAGCACTAGATCAAAGTGTAATCAGATCTATTGCAAAAATCTTTGTAAGATTAATGGATTTTAACCAAATATTTTCTCGTGGTGATTTGTTTTAAGACAAAAAAAATCTTAAATGTATTTAACGTTTCTCAACTTTCTCGACAATATCATTACCATCATCGTGAGTTTTACTCATTATCATCCCGAAAGTTATCCCGTAATCATTGGCAAGTTGATTTCAGAATAGTTTTTAAATCCTTTATTTCAAGTTTTAATATCCGATCTCCTTTCGGTCGTATACTGTAAGAGACTTTGTTTTTTTCTTTTGGTCTAATTTCGTCATAGGGAATGAATTTTTTAACAATAAGCTTATCTGAATTTTTTACACAGTAACCTCGCTTTATTCAATCCATGGTTTTCAAAAGTTTATCAAGATATTCTTTCAAGAATCGATCGTAAATAAGCTTTACAGTTCGAGGAAAATCTCGTCTTTAGTCAAAACATTGATTTTCTTTAATAAAGGTAGAATCCAATCGCCATCGCTAGATGCCGCGTAGCTATCTCAATCAAAGTTCATCGATTAAGAGGTCATTATCTCCCATACTAATAAGCACTTAATCATTAAGCAATGAAAGCGATTTATCGAGATCAAGTTTACGTGTTTTTGTTCATCCGCAAATTTTTGTAATTCTTCGCATAGATGACCTTTCATAATACTTCAAACAAAACAGTATCTTTGTTGAACGGTTTTCTGATTGGCTTTAAACTCTTTTCTTTTAGAAACCGTTTTTATAAGGCTTTTCTTATATGAAGTTTTCTAAAATCACGTGTAAAGGTTTCATGGCTTTTCATATTGTAATGTTTTTCGTAAGGTTTCAAGCAACACTTACCATTACACCTTAAGTATAGTTTTAAAGGTCATATCGATTGCTTACGTAAACCTCCTAATTGCTAGATTGTTCAAAGCTGCTTCTTTAGTCAAGCTTCGTAATTTCAAATCGACAAATCTTAAACCTTCTTGACAAAATTTACTAGTTTATGTGCGAGTTCACTGGCATGAATACGATTTCAAAAGGGCTTTAATATTTCTACCTTTTCTCCCAATAGTGTAAACCGGAATTTCTCCTTCCAAGTATACATGATTCAGATCATCCCTTAGTGCAAAGAAAGTGGTTTTGTAATCATCAAATCACTAAGCTTCCTACACCTCAAATCACTAGAACTCAAAGATTTGGTTTCTGCAAGGATCACCTATAAAATCTGGAGAGAATAGTCAAAATCGCAGAATAGCAAAGATCCCGAATTGATTATCGAAAAGTATCAAGAACGGGGGCACCATTCTCATCCTTTTCAATGGCATTTAAGATGTCTAACGTCAAGATTAATGGTAAGATGATCCACCATCCTTTAATTGACCGTAAAACCTCGCTATCAAGATTTCACATGCTCTATCGTAAGTCCCGATTGGTTTTATAAGCATTACGGTCCGCCATGGTCATTTGTTGCAATACACCCAAACGTCAGATTCGCATATTCCATCTATATTCCACTCATATTGACAGGATGCATTATATCGAGCTGACTTAACGCATCTGCTCCGTTGTCTATTGTCAAATCAAAGCGAGATTTCGAGTAGGAGTGCCAAATCCAATGAATTTTGTCGGCTTTTAGAATAGCTCTTCAAGGCGCTTCGTCGGCGAGGCAATGTAAACTTCATGGGTCGAGTACTCCAATTCTACTAACTCAGGGAGTATCAATCTTACTAGATCGAGATCGAGCAATTTGAACTTTACTGACGGGCAAGTTAAGTTTCTATCCCATTCAATTGTTTCTGAATGCTGCAAAAAATCGATTTTGACTCTCGACAGCTTTTTAGTTTTCAAACCTCCGGAACGGTTTGAAAATAGGTTTCGAGCTTTTTATCGTAATCATTTAAAGGAATGTTTTAAAAATGTGGAGAAATGATACGGTCGATCGTTGAAATTGGTTTTCCAATCAGTCAACTCGCTTCCTATAGATGCTTAGTATTACGTAAATTGTTCGTGAATAATACTACTTAAATTGATCTCGTGGTCATTTGGCTTGGAATTTTAAAAGTGAAGCTCGATTTCAACGAGGTTCGCCATGGTCAATGGTAACACTGTGGGATGTTCTAATCTACGGCTCTATCACTATCGGAAGCCACTGGTCTTTTTCCGATAAGAATAGGTTCGACTTTTTAAAAGGATAAGAAATGTTGTTTTCGGTAAGAGATATCTCAACCAATTAAAAAACAATATACAATGAACTCGTGAAGATTAACAAATTCATAATGTTTGGCTGGATTTCTTCCTTTCGATTTAAAACGCTCAAAAACCAAAGTCTTTTTCTTTATTATCATTGTAATAAAATCACAAGAAGAGTTTTATCTAATTCAAATCGCTTAACGACATTTAAAACATTCTTCCGCGATCGCAGAGAACGAGGATGCTGGAGGAGGCGTTCCTCTTCCGCTTTGTTCACGTTGATCAAGCTAATATGATTGGTGAACTTTGTAAGATAGTCAGTATCTGATAGAGGAGCTAGTACATCCGGTGGAAAACCTAGTCGACTCTTCGACATGGAGATTTATACGTAAGGTACTTTTGTAAACTTCTTTCATAAGGAACGCTTGAGTCGATTCTTTATCGAAAATCTATGCCAGAGACCTTCCTAATGATAGACTTACCATCAATACCTCAGTCACATTTCAGAACTCCAGATTGGCTCAAGTTGTTTCGAACGCCGGCTACTTCCTTCAAGGATCCATTCATCCTAAGATGGATATCTTCCATCGATCGATTCGAAATGACCATGTTGGCTTTTTAGCATAAACACCGCAGTATATGGTCTCTCTCTTCGACCGGTATTTACGCCTGTAAATGCGTAAATCATGGCTTTACAGAAATTTTAAAAATTAACGAATCGACGGATCCTTAATCATGATAATTATGGTTTGGATTTGTAAATCACGCTCTTTAAAAATATTTTTTTTTAAGTGAAATTGTTATATTTGATAACAATCAAGATACGGGACCTTATATAACCAGATTCAATACTACTTAAGAAAGAATCATCATATTTAATCGCCCATCTCAAGTAATGATAGAGGTATCCGTTCTCTTCGTCAAAGGTTTTATTCCTACTGATTAAACCAACGTTAATATATTTGAAATTTTTTTCTTTAATTTCTTAAAGATTTTTCTAAAATAAATAAATTGCTTTCAAAAAAGAAGTTATGCGTCTTTCTTCGCTTTTATAATATAATCATGTTTTAAAAGATCAAGCATTTTTGTTTGTAAATCTTTCTTTGGAAATTTTCGTTCTAACAATCAATCGCTTTTATCAAAGTTCTCAATAATCTAATTCTTCCGGAACTCTCACAACATGCTTTTCAATCACTAGTCCTTCCCAAGAAGAGCTAGAAAAGGACGACGTTTCAAAGTTGTAGAGGATTCATGGGTAAAACCCATGATCTATTAACGGTGGTTTGTTAATGGTATGGTTTTACAACTGGAAAACTTATCCTCGACTTGACTTTTACTACCAAGAAAATTCACCACAAAAACAAAACTCAAAATAAACACAAGCTTTCAAAACACAAACTCTAAACCGCTTTTACAATCCTCCCTCGGCTCGATACCGTAAGGAAATACAAGATTAAAGTGATTTTAAACAAATATTTTCCGCGGATTTGTTTTAAGACAAATAAAAAATCTTGTGGAACAGATTTAATGTTCTCAACTTTCTGATCAATATCATTACCATCATCAGGAGTCGACTCATTATCTGAGTTATCATGTAAAGCCAAAGTTTTTTTTTTTTTTTAAGTAAATAATCAAATAATTATTTCCTTCCTGCATCGTGAGCCAAGGAGGATGTGACAGCGGTAAAGAGCTTTGTAGTTTTGTGGTTGAAAGCTCAGGTTTTATTTTGAAGTTTTGTTTATGCTGAATTTTACCGGTAAGTCCTGCCCAAGATAAGTTTTCCGCTATGGGTCAGAAACCATACAGAGCTATATTCTTTCAAAACCATTAATAGATCATAGGTTTTACCCATGAATCCTCTACAATCAGAGAATATCGCCTTTTCTAGCTTTCTTCTTCCGGAAGACTTGATTCAAAGACGTAGAGTTCGTAAGAATTGTATCGAGTAACTTCGATAAAGAAATTGATTTTAACTTCCAAAATTTCCAAAGAAAGATTTACAAAACAAAAATGTTTGATCTTTAAAAACATGATTATATTATAAAAACTCAAGAAGAGACATAACTCTTTCTGGAGCCTTTAAACAATTTATTTGTTTTCTAAAAATCTTTAAAGAAATTAAAAGAAAAGAATTTCAATATATTCACATTGGTTTAATCCAAGAGAATAAAACCTTTCGACCAAAGTTAAGGCTTGGATACTTATCCTCATTGCCGTTTGTAGACGGGCGATTCATCTTCACGATTCTTACTAAGAAAGATTAATCTAGTTTATGTAGCGTCCCATATCTTTGATTGTTATCCAAATATACAATTTCCCTTAAAGACAAAAATATTTTAAAGAGCATGATTTTACAAATCCAAACCCATAATTATCACATGATTAAGGGATCCATCCCAGTTGCATTAATTTTTAAAATTTCCTATAAAGCCATGATTTCGTGATTTAGACACAAAGATAAATACCATCAATGGGTAGAGAGACCCTTCTCTTGCAGACTGATTTGTCTAAAGCCAACATGGTCATTCCAAAATCGATCCAATGGAAAGATATCCATCTTCCGCATGAACGGATCTCAAGAGCCGCCCATGCATTCAAACAACTCGAGCCAAATACTGAGTTACAAAAATGTGACCCAAAGATTCATGGCCAGAAGTCAAACTATCATCTGCGCTCACCTCACATAGATTTTCCGATAAAGAATCGAGCTCAAGCATTCCTTCACTGGGAAGGAAGTTTACAAAAGTACCTTCATAAATCTCCCATATCGTAGTCAACCTAGGTTTTCCACTTCGGATGCATTTAGCCTTCTATCCGCTCACTGACTATACTACAAAAGTTCCTCATCCAATCTATATTAGCAAATAACACGAATAAAGCAAGTAAGCCTTCTCCTCCAACATCTCCCTACGCTCGCAATACAGAGAATGTTTTAAATGTCATCAAAAAAAGCTTGAATTAGATAAAACTCTTCATAATGATTTTTATTCTAATGATAATAAAGAAAAAGACTTGGTTTTTTTGAAAGCATTTTCTAAATCAAAGGAAAGAAATCCAACAAACCTATTATGAATTTTTAATCTTCACCAAGTTCATATATTGTTTTTCGAGATATACTTTCTCAAACAACATTTCTTATCCTTTAAAGAGTCAAACCTCATTACTATCGTAAAAAGACACCGAGGAAACTCTTCGATAAAGATAACCGTAGATTCTAACATCCCCTCTTCTGAGTGTTACTATTGACCATGGCGTAACCTCCGCTGAAATCAGAGCTTCACCTTAAAAAAAACCAAAGCCAAATGACTTTAGATCAATTTAGTATTATTCAATGTAACAATTTCAATACTAACTTAAATACTATAGAAAGGCTTGACTAGACTGGAAAACCAATTTCAGCCAACCATATCTGCTTCTCCTATTTTAAACCCGCTCCTTTAAAATCGATTCCGATAAAAAGTCAAAGAACCTATTTTCAAACCATTCCGTGTTTCGAAAACTAGCCAAAGCTTGTCCAAGAGTCAAAATCGATTTGCCAAAGTTATTAGAGAACAACCAGACAGATGTAGGTTACTTCTTCTTCATCTAAAAGTTCAAATTGCTTCCTCGACATCCTCAATCTAGTAAGATTGATACTCTACCGCTGAGTAGAATTGAGTACTCGACCATGACCAGTTTCTATTGCTCCTCCGACTAAGTTTCTCATCAAGAGCCTATTCCCAAAGCCAACAAAATTCATTGGATTTGGCACTCCTACCTCCAAATTCTCCACTGATTTCGGACACAATGCGCCTAAAGGCATTAAGTCAAGCTCGATATAATGATCCTCCGCCCATACGAAATGGGAATATGTATTAATGTCTCGAATACAACATTTTAGTGCAACAACGACCATGGCATACCTAATGCTTATAAAAACCCAATCGTGGACTTCGACAGAGCCATACGTAAATCTGATAGTGTGTTTTACCGGCAATTAAAAGGACGGATCATCTTCTCACTAATCTTTCAGCAATTAGACATCTTAAATGCCATTCAAAAGGATGAGAACGGTGCCCCCATTCTCGATGCCCTCATTAATCCAATTGCGACGCCGTCATACCCGATTTTGACTATTTCTTCCATTTTATAGTGATCCTTCTCACCTGTAGACAAAAACGCTGAGTTACTACACAATTTGGTGTAGGAAACTTAGTGATTTAATGATTACAAAACCACTTTTCTTGATTCTTCCTAAGGGACGATGCAAATCATGAATCGAAGTAAATTACTCTACCCTATCGGGAGAAAAAAAAATTTATTAAAGTTTTTCAAAATCGGGGATTCCTTATATGAACTCACCCACAGTGAACTAGTCATTTATCAACAAAAGCATGTTTAAAGATTTGTCAGATTCAAATTACGTAAACGATTAAAAGCAAGAGCTTAGACAATCCAAGCAATTAGAGGTTTCAGAAACAATTCACCATGACACTTTAAAGCTTTTCTACTTTAAAGATCAGAATGGTAAAGTGTTCTTTCAAAACTCATACAAAAACATTACAAGCAATAAAAGCTATAGGAAACCCTTTCATGATTTTAGAAAACTTCCTTATGTTAAACCTTCATGCCTTATAAGAAACACGCTTAAAAAGAAGAGTTTAAAGCCAATCCGAAAAACCCTGCTCAACTTCAAAGATGCCACTGTTTCAAATGTGGTGAAAGCGTCATACTGCAAAATTTTGATGAACAAAAAGACTTCACGAGCTTCGATCTCAACGAAGATATCCTTTCAAAATCGCTCTTTTGAGTCTTCCGATTCTCGAGTCTTCCATGTCGTGAGATAATGACCTCTTCAAATCGATGAACTTTTTGATTCGTGATACCGTGATCTAGCAAGAGCGATTCTGACTGGGATTCTTATTTAAAGAAAATCAATGTTTACTAAAGACCAAGAGATTTTCTCAACCAAAGATATTTCCGATCCAGCTTTTCAAAAAGAATATCTCGATAAACTTTGAAACCATGATTCAAATAAAGCGAACCTCAAATGTTCCTATTGTTAAAAAAGAATTCCTATGATTTAACCTGAGATTTTAGCATAAAAGAAAAACAAAAAGTTTACTTTCTAAAGATTCAAGACCTTCAAAAAGGAGATCAAGGATATTAAACTTGAAATAAAGGATTTAAAAGAAAAACAAAGAAAGTGATTCTATTACCATCCAACTTTTTACAAAAGCAATTACAGATAACTATAACGAGTCAATTTCGATGACGGTAATGATATTGATTAAAGTCGAGAACATTAAATCTGCTCCACAAGATTTTTATTTGTCTTAAAACAAATCACCACCAAAATATTTGGTTAAAATCACATTAATCTTTTCTAAAGATTTTGCAATGGGGATGCAATTGCCCTTTTTGACATCGGTAAGTCGATTCAATTGCATCGAGTAAGACATTGTCCCAAAACGCTTATGAAAGACAAACGAAAGACTTTCCGCCGCAAATATTCAAAATCGAAAGCTAATTCTTAAAAGTCGAAGCTTTCTATTTATAACGAGGAAATCGAATTTAAAACCTCTTTTGTTCTTACTAATGATATACACCATGCTATCATTCTAGGACTCATTATAAACTCCCCATTACACCTTATGTCAAATTACGTATATATTTCAAAGCAAAGTTCAAAACCTCGTTTTCCCATTTATCAAAAACCAAAGCACTGTGAATTTAAATGCAAAGCTGCGTATAAAACCCAAATCAATGCTATATTCTTAAATCCAAATACGATGATTTATCTTGTTTACAAAAGATTTAAGCCAAGAATTGATAGTCAATACATGTTAAGTCTTTACAAAAAAGAAAATTTCTGATTTTAAAGCCCTCATCAAAAAGAAATACGTACGATTTACCTTCGCTGAATAGAAGCAACATTTAGTTGATTTGCCATATGAAAACTCTTTTCACGAAAAGATATATCAATTAAAGCCCATCAATCCAAATGAATACGGAATTGAGCAAAGATTAAAGAAGAAATAAATGATTCATGAAAAAAGACTTATTGTAAAATCTAGTCGCTTTTTGGTCAGGCCGCTTTCTACGCTTAATAAAAACTCCAAATCGAAAGAGAGGTGTTCTAGACTTCAGATCAATTATAAACCTTTAAATAAAGCTTTAAATGGATTAGGTATCCCATACCTAACAAAAAAGATTTACTTCAAAACTCGCTTCTACTTTCATTTTTTCAAAATTGATATGAAGTTTTTGGCAAATTCAACCAACCTAAAGATCGTATAAAACAAGATTTATCGCTCTTTTCAATACACGAATTTATGAATGCCTTTTCGTTTAAAAAAATGCACCTTCGTAATTTCAAAGAATTATGAATGACATTTACAATCCCTACTCGAGTTTTGCATTGTTTACATTGACGATGTATCGTATTTTCCCAAACGATTGAACAACATTTCAAACATTTAAAGACTTTTTCATCTTGTTACTAGAAAGGCTTTTAGCTTCTAGTTCAAAATTTCTTTATTTCAAACAAAAGTCCCGATTCCTCAATACCATATTTCCAAAGGAACCATTACCCCTATCAAAGATCCTTTGTTATGGATAAATTCCTGCATAAAATTCGATAAAACCCAATTACAAAGATTTCTAGTTAATTATGTTCTTGATTTCTGCCCAACATCAATATGATGTCTAAACCTTTTGATAGGTTAAAAAGAACTCCTGCTGTAAAAAGGTATACTAAAGTTGTCGATTAATAAAGCAATCAGAAAAAACATTCCATGTTTATTTCGCTTAATCCTACATTACCAAAGATCATGGAAACAGTATGCATCGACATATCTACATGGAGGTATTTCAAACAAAAAGAAAATGATAAAGAATGATAGTACAAAGATGTTTCAAGACACCTGAACGATTGCTTAAAAACTATTCTACTATCAAAAAAGAAATTCTTTCTATTGTTTTATGCATAACTAAATTCCAAAGTGATTTATTAAATCAAAATTTACTTAGATCGATTGATAAAGTTCGCAAAACATGTTTTAGAAAAGGATGTTCAAAACATTGCATCTAAACAAATTTTTGCAACGGTGCAAGAAGTTTTTGATTTTGATCTTGAGTTTATTAAAGGTGACAAGAATTCTGTTCCTGATTTTCTAACCAGAGAATTTCTTCAAAACAGATAATGCCGCCAAAGAAAGACAAAGGTAAAGCTGTTCTCAAAAGTACCGGATCACAAGATCCTTCCAAAGAACCCCAGTCAACCCCTTCTAAAGAAAAATTACAATCTACTGCCTTACCCAACAAATCCTTTGATCGAATCTAAGAATCACGGAACCCAATACAAACCCATTTCTTCCTGATCAAGTACAATGGATGAATTCCATTATAAAGTCCCCTCGAGCTCATGCTCGCCTACAAAATTTTTTTCTCAAAGCCAAATTCTCCTAAAAGAAATTTATTACATACCCTTATCTAAAGTAGTCTCAACACCCTCTTCTCATAATGTCATTAAAGCTCATCTTCCCAAATTGTCACCAACACCTCAAAGAAATCCGATTGGTTCGATAAAACCCATTTTCAAAACATTCTTTCTATGGAAGATGGATTTACCATACCGATCCTTTTCAAAGCATTTCAAAGTTTCCTCAAAGGTCGGTTTTTTCAAACCTCGATTCGACAAAACCCTCTTATTATCAAAGATTTTAAATAATCAATCAAGAATTCAAACATTTCTTTCGATAAAACCTATTCGAACCTTATTCCACTACCACAATTTAAAGCTGAGCCCAAACCAAACACCTACTCCACAATTTCAAAACCTTTCTTTAAACTTTGAAACCTACCACATTGTCGACTTTTCTCCTACCGATTACCAACAAGCATGGTATAACACCTTTTTATTCAAAACCCTAAAAATCTCATTCTTGGTTATTTTTCTTTAATCCTAAATAACCGTCCAAAGCCTTTTCCAAACTGTTCCATCATCGGAATTTCTTTCCCAATACCTCAAATCTCACCCAAATGCCATAAATTGCCTAAACCTCTTCAAAGCCCACTATATACGCCCGACTCGGTAAAAGATTTCTTTCTCTGTTGCATAAAACTTCTTCCTACCATGGGTCCGATGAACCTCCGCTTTATACTATGATTCCTGTGTCATCCTTCAAAGAACCTTTAAAGTCAAATTCACACTTAATTAAAACCGATCATAATACGATCAAAGATTGGCTCTCCTCTAAAACCTTCTCCAACCAACCCTGGAGCTTCCTAAAGCCCAATGCATCCTTCTAACCCAAAAATCCAAAGCCTCCTTTCTTTTGGTAAGACAAGATGTAAAACATTTCAACAGCCTCGCCTGCTCAAAGTCATCAAGAATGACACCTCCAAGACGTAAGACGATGGGCATTTAAGAGAAGAGTCTTCATTTCTCTTTAGACTAAATGAAGATGATTGTTTCGGCATTTTTTCTCCTATAAAGCATTGTAAATAATTATTTGATTATTTACTTAAAAAAAAAAAAAAAAAAAAAAAAAAAAAAGAAAAGAGTAATTTTCTCTTCTCGACACGTTAGCATGCCTCTCTTCACCCGTGTTGTATTTCTCTTTGTATTTCAATTTTTGTACAAAGTAGTTCATCGTCAAAGCTACTACGCTCACTACTATTCAAAGTTTACGATCCAAAGATTATCACAGACTCAAAAGTCTCCGCCACATAAATGCTTTACAAATTTTGTATATAAACCAAGAGGAAGACTCAGACTACTCAGGTTTTTCATTTTCTCTTCTTCTCCTCCTTCTCTCTAGATCTCTCTCTCTCTCTCTCTCTCTCTAAGTCCGGATCAAGACATCGGAAATCTTTTCCTTGTCAGATCTTCTCGACTTTCAATCTTCCCTTCCTGAAAGATTTGAAATCAGAAATGACTATCAAAGCAAAGATGTATGTTTAAATTCCAGTTATTTAAATTCGATGTAATTTAAATTTTCGCAATTTACTTTAAAGCAATTTACTTTTCTGCAATTTAATTTCATGCACATTTAAATTAAAGCAATTTATTTTTAAAGCAATTTTCTTTTCAAAGCATGCAAAGCAGACTGGTCTTTATCAGATCTGCCATAAAATTTATACGTTCCTCTGAGGCAAAGAGACCGGATCTCGATCCTCAGTTGTAAATCTTCTCTTCTTCCTCCGTTCCTTCAGAGCACCATTTCCGGGATCCGGATCCCAGATGCTACTCAAGCCCTTAAAGAATCTAATTTAAATCCGAATTAGCCCAATAAAAGAAACAACCACGCTTTAAAGCAACTTAATTTTATCCGTAAATATATTAAAGTATATAGGCAACCCGAACGCATGGACTATCGATCTGTTTCTAAGTCGATCTCGTCCAAAGGTGATTAACTTCATGATCGATCCGTCCTAACAACGCCATCGTCAATATTTTAAAATTTGACCAATCCGCTGCTCAAATTTGTTTGATCATTGATGCCCAAAACAAATCTATTTATATATATATATATATATATATATATTACTTTTCTTTTTGGAAAAAGATTCACTATCAATTTGTATATGTAATTTTAAATATTTTTGAAAAATATTAACTTACAATTCCCGAAAAATAATGTAAAATTCTCTTGCTTAAATGTCCATTTTTTATATTTAGAATCCCAATGTATTATAGCCTATTATAAGTATAATTGAATTTGATCAAATGTTATTGGATGATGCGGCTAATGGCAATACTTTTAAATAGTTAAATTAATGGCTTGATGATTGATATAAATAAAAAAAATCAAAAAAAAGAAAATGATAATAAATTAGATATATGTTGCAATTGTTGGAGAAAAATTAGTTTTTTAAATTTTTATAAAACTTTTTTAGATCGCTCTCATACAATATATAAGAATTTGTAATCTAGAAATCGTACCTTGAAAATCCGATTTGCCTTTTTCCGCTGAAGTGATTTAGGCTCCCAGATTACGATCTGTCACCACCACTCCTGTTACATCACGATCTGTCACCACCACGCTTGTTAGATCACGAACTGTCACCAATAATCTTCCAAGTGACTGCGTTTGATCAGACTGACGCTTTATCACTACCAAAGAATTCAGCACGAGAAAATTTTTATCTCAACAATATAGAGAAAATCTTTTCTCTAATCAGATAAAGGGCTTTCTCTTTTAAAGTTAAAATAAGTTTTTTATATCTCTCTTTAAAAACCCCAGCCCAAATAACGAAAAATCAAAAGTTCACGTTATTTGCTTTTTTTCTATACCCATCTTCAGTAAAATAACATAAAGGCCCTACATACAAAGCATATTAAATATAGCTTCTCCCACTAAACGATATATTTGTGCTAAAGCACCCAAATAACTAGTTATCTTCGCTTATTAATCCAAGAAGGTGCAATCAATTAAATGAGCTAATATGATCATTCTAACATACACTATAATAATTAGGTTTGAATTAAACCAGCTCAATTATTTAATTTCAAATCTACTCCACTAAAAGATGGAACCGACTTTCCATAATTGTATGCTCTAATAATAATTCGTCACAAGCCACATTGATTTCTTTATCGATAATCTGCATCGTTAATTAAATCGACATCTCAATCGGTCTAATCGATGAATTACATCTTATTCCTTGATACTTATTTTTTCTAATGATCATTTTCAACATACTAAATACGTTGACACACTCCTAGAATTCTACGATTAAGTCAAAACCCATCAAGAGATATAAATTCTATATTGTTAATCTATAACTCCAATACTCATAAATGCTCCCACCAAGATACCAGATAATCTAGACTACAAAGATGTGTCATGCCTATTGGTAAGTCAAATGGAATAACAATACAATCACGAAATCATAATTAACTCAATATTAAGATTACAAGAAATCAACGCCTGCGAGATTTAATAAGTCCGATACGCTATTATAAAGTTAATTGAATCTCATACGTGATCACGCTCAATGAAGTGTTTACATCAATAAATTCATACATGATTAAGACAAATCAATCAATGTAATTTATAATAATGATACCTAAATAAAGTGCCCAACTTTATTTATTAATCATGAACTAAATTTATTTTAATCATAAGATAATCTCAGATTTATGTATTCGCGAATCCATAAGGATCACATAAATACATATAATATGATTAAATGGACTTTAATAAAATATTAATGCAATTAAGATATTTGAATAAAATACCTCATTTATTTTATTAATCAGAAAAATTGTTTATTACAATTAAATAAACACATATGCTTTTAAAGAACATATTTTCCCAACAATCTCTCATTAGCTCTCAAAGCATATTTGGCATCTCACGATGCCCATGGATTCTAAGTGCAAGTTAAAAGTGTTTTCCTGTATGGCCTAGTAAAAGGATTCAAGTTTTGCAAGACGTTAACTGAAAGTAACCTCCACATCACCTCTCTGCACTATATCCTTTATAAGATGATACTTCCTCTCAATATGTTTTTGTTTCTTGAGGTTCCTTCGTTCCTCAGATTGAGCCATCGCGATCACTATTATCGCATCAATAGTTTAAGGGTGCGCTACGCAGGTACCACCTCAAGATTCAGAGAATCATGGAGCCACATGCCTTCTTTCGCATTTTCTCGGATGCCAAATTATTCAGCTCTGCCAGAGTCGCAATACAAGATTGTTTCACACTCCTCCAACTAATAGCCCCTTCCCAATGTAAACATATAAAGTTGATTTTCTCGAATCCTTATTCAACATAAAAGTCGTAATCAAGATAACCCACCGATGAGTTCATCACTGAATACACAAGCATATAATTTTTAGGGCTTCTTTCAGATACTTCATTATATGCTTGACCGCAATCGCCGTTCGTGTCCAGATTAGATTGATATCTACTAACCATCCCTACCAGAAATGTATGTCCTGCCTAGCAAAACATGGCATGCTACTGACTTCCCAACTTCGTGACAGTGAACTCTGCTCATTCTCTCTATCTCTTCGATGTTTTAGATTGATCCTTAGATAATGTAATTCCAAGTACGAATGGTAATAAACCGCCTGGAATTTTCCATGCTAAATAGCCAATATCTTATCGATAGATCGCTTGAGATAAGGCTAAAGTTTTATTCTTCCTGCCTCATAAGAACTTGATACCAAGAATATAACTTGGCCTCCTGTATTTCATATCAAATTATTTTGTTAACTAACTCTTTATCAGAAATCAACACTCCTATATCGCTTCCAAGAGAATATCGCCTACATAAAGAATTAGAATGCTACATATTTTTCTTTGAATTTTCGTACACACATGGTTCATCAATGTTCGAATGAATCCAAACGATTTAATTGCTTGATCAAATATGATGTTCCATGATCGAGATGTTTGCTTCAATCCATAAATGGATTTCTCGCAACTTACATACTATGTGTTCTTGGCCTTTTATGAATCCATCCGTCCGCATTTAGATGTCTTCAAGATGCCCATACAGAAAGGCGTACGCGCCTTTGACATCCATTTGCCAAATTTCATAATCTAGCACCGCAAAGAATTTGGAGAGCGTAACTCGATGGATTTAAGCATAACAACGAGAAAGGTTTCCTCATAATCGATTCTCTTTCCGAGTAAACCATTTGGCTACTAATCTTGCTTTTAAATATTTCCACCCTTCCGCCTACTCCTCTTTTCTCAGATCCACTGCATTCCTATAACCCCATTTGGTGCCTCTACAAGATTCCATTGAAATACAAGATTCCATTGAAATCCCAGACTTTATTGAAATACATAGATTCTATTTCTTGATTCATGATATTTTTCCAAAATTCAGCATCTCTATCTATTGTAGCCAAGTTGTAACCAGATTCGCATGTTCATCTCGAGATAGCCATATAGGTTTCTCCTAAAAACATATATCTCGCAGTAACCTAGTTACTCCCACCACACGAGGTCTCTAAAAGTTGATGGTTGTTCGTGATAACCTGTTGATCATCCTTATTGTTGTTGTTTCTTCATGTTCTGTGAACAGACGCGAAAGTCGAAAGCATCAACCCGATCACCGGCTCTTCAAGTATTACCTACTTAAGTTTAAAGTTATTCATAGTCTTCCTCGAGGGAAGTGAAAGGTGCCCATGATCACTTTCCCATCTTCAGGACTATAAACAAACCTCCCTTGTTCCTTTCTTGGGGATACCCCACAAACATACAAACCTCATAACGTGAATCTATTTTGTCCGCTGGTTTCAAAGACATGTGTCGTAATCTTCAATACGAACTTGTCGTAAACTTGGTTTGCGACCTGACCATAATTCTATTAGGATTTTAGGCACTGACTTATATGGAACTAAGTTCAAGAGGTAAACTACAATTTCCAGTGCTAGTCCCCAAAAAGAGATTGGTAATGACGAATAACTAAGCATATATCTCACCATATCCAAAATGTTTATTTCTTCTTTCAAATTTACCCCATTTTGTTATAGTGTTCCCGGCAAATAATCGAGATATAATCACATTTTCAACTAGATACTCTTTTGAAATCTTCTCGAGAGAAATTCACCACCGATCAGATCAAGTTTCTTTTACGTTATTATCTAATTGTTTTTCGTCTTCAAATTATATACTCTTTAAATTTCTCAAGAGCTTCGCATTTCAGTGACGCATCGATAAACATAACCGTATCTCGAGTAATCACTGAAAGTGATGAAATACCATAACCTCCTCGAGCTTGTACATTGATCGTCTACATACATCTCAGATGCATCAATTCGTGGTAATCACAGTACGCATCTTCTTCGTCGAGAATGGTCTTTGGTCATTTTTCCTTCTAAACACGATTCACGTAGTAAAGAATGATTCATTTTCAAATCGGACCCAAAGAGCCCATCTTGATAATTCTATGTATCCTATTTTGCTGATACGATCTCCAAACGAAATGCCGTAGGTAACATCGCTGATTTAAATATTTTTTCTTTAGATAAATGTATGCTCATCATTATTGGATCATTGTGAAACATGCATAGAATGGATCATTGGACTTAAATGATATAAGTTATCTTCGAATGTACCGCATCAAATAAGTCTCTTATTAAAAAATAAACAGAGCGATTCAAAATTTATAAAGGTACCCTTGCTTTGACAAACAAGCTAATGAAATTAAATTCTCTTAACCGGAACATAAAGACAATTATTCAAAACTAAAGTCCTTATTATTAAAAGATAATAAAACGTATCCAGCTTCCCATTCCTACTAAAGACTTAACTTTCTTGGTTCCTAACCTAATCGCAAATTGGACGCCTTCACTTATTTTCCCGGTTTCCTCAAATAATAAAGGAATTTACAAATATGATTATTGCTCTAATCCAACACCCAAGTGTCAATAGATTCTAACTAAACATGCCTCAATTACAAAAAGATTTCCCATACCGATTTCACAATCTTATGGCAATCCTTTTCCAATGACCTTTTGTCCATTTCAAGCGGGGTATTTGCCTTCGGCTTAAGCCATATCTTGTCGGGTAGACGGTCCTATTTTCCCACCTTTCTTCTTACTTTGCCTTTCTAAGCCAGTCTGTAAGAAGAACCTTTTCAAAGAATATTTACGCTTCCTGCAGATTTCTCAACACTATGATCTTCGGAATAGAGTTCGTTCATCAATTCGCTTAAGGTCATGTTTCTTTGTTCACATGTTATAATTGACCTTAAACTCCTTGAATGTTCTCGCGCAGATTCTAAAGGCACCATGTCAATCTTGAGTTATCACCGATTGCGGCTCCTTAAATCTCAAATTTCATTCAAATAGTCCATCATTTTGAGGACATGATCACAACTCTTATGCCCTTCCCCATTTTATCATGCTTCATAATTCCTTTTAAGTGATTGTTCTCGCGTGAGTTTAGTACTCTATCCTCAACATCCGTTGAGACTATCCATTATTTCAAAGGGCGCCCAAGTTCTCGATGTTCCTGGGTCTCAGTATTAGTAAATCGAGGCTAAAATGTAGTATTTTGTCATTTCATTGGCCTTTTACATTTCTCATAAAGCCTCCTCCATTTCTATGAAAGCATCATCCACCGAACCTGGGAGGGCACGGCCGGTTAAGAGCATATTTATAATTTTCAGCAATGTGATAATGAATAGATTTCTTTTTCCAATCTATATAAGTTCTTCCAAATGAGTTTGTTTTGACTGTAATAATAGTAAGGGGCTTAGGAAGACATTTTCTGAAAATAAAAAAACATTCTTGCATAAATAATTGGAAATAATATTCATAATAACCGACAAAAATGTATAAAACCATAAATGCATTGTAATTTATTGTAACGATAATCCCGCTGGCTGCTATCCTGTCAAAGTCATGTCTAGACTTCATTGACCTAATTACTCCATTTACCGCTGATTATTTACTTTCATGTAGATACATGATAAATAATTATCGTTATTCCTTTGGGCCTAAATTTGTTAACAGAGTCATTTAGAAGGTTAATAACAAATATTAGTTGAGTAACCATTGTTTCAATTCACGTATTTTTTTATATCAATAGTCACCACAAAGCTGAACAATCGATTAAAAAATATTTCAATTTTATCTTTTGAATAAGTTCATCAAATAAATATCTAATATATACACCCTCCAAACGAAGCATCACCGTATTATTAAGCTTCACGAGATATATATATAATTTATTATTGAACTAAAAATGAGCCTCCCTGGGAAAATTATCATTGAATTTTCCCTCCCACTCAATATTTTAAAATTGATTTTTTCTTTAAAACATACATATTGTTAATTGCATGCTCTATAATATTATCTAGATATATCCATATTATTACATACGCAAATTTCAAACAATATAATGAGATTCATAATTAATGAAACGACATGTACCATTATGCATGAGTGGCACTACCTATTCTTATATGACATGTTATCACGCCAGATGTTATCATCCAAAACATAAAGATATTAAAAAAATAATTAAATAATCTTAATTCATGGTTTTTCTAAAATGGAAAAATACATTAACCCTAAGCCTAATTTTCATTGGGCTTGTCAACGTCCATCTCCATAAGCTTGCTCCTTTTGTTAACTGACCTGGTGTGGAATTTGCTTTTGAAATTTATTATTAGTCCAACTTTAATTTTGAAGGAAATAAATAAATAATTAATTTTTTAATTAAAATAAAACTTAGACTGTAAAAAATAAATTTAACGTTCAATTTTATTTATGCATTTTATCCATTAAGCCCTAATTGAATTGGCCTAAACTGTGATTCATTGCCCAAAACTATGTTTCTGAACTTAAATGCAAAATTAAAATTTTCTGCCCACAAGAAAGAATATGAACCCATAGGGACCTCCATGATAAAAAACTATGAACCCTAAAATCACATTTTATTTTTCCTTCTCCCCAGCCGCCATCTCCACAAGCCACTGCTCGTACGCCACCGACTCCGACAAGATTTATCTCCGACGCCGAGCCACCACGCCGCTCACTGAAACGCAGATTAAACCCACACGCCGCTAACTCGAAGTTGAGGCTTTGTGCTTACGCCGCTTAAGAAGGTTATAAACTGTTAGTCAGTAACGGCCGTCAGCCGTAGAAGGAAGGCCATCGCAGTAATCGCTAGCCGCACGCCGCTGGTCATTAAGGTGACGGCACCGCTATTGCCGCTAAAATTCACACTGCTGTATCGATATGTCCTCGCTGCGATTATTCTTCCAAATGATTTTTTTACGCCTAATTTTGGCTTACAAAATTTCTATTATAGTAAAATAAATCAAGAGGGAAACACAGATAATAAACCACCCCTCTTGTTACAAATCCAAAGGAAAAATAAAAGCAGAAATCTAACCAATTTAATTAAGACAAAACCAAAACATGCTTTATTCATATATTAAATAAATAATATATATTCGAATAAATTGCAGCACTCTAATTTCACATTAAATTTCAAGATTGATTACATAATATTCTTATATATTAATACAGACGGCTCGATACCAATTGTTGGAGAAAATCAATTTTTTAAATTTTATAAAACATTTAAGATCGCCTCATACACATATATAAGAGAATTTGTAAATTTAGAAATCGCGACTCGAAAATCCGACGGGCTTTTTCCATCAAGTTGATTTAGGCCCCAGATCACTTATTCGTCACCACCACTTTGTTAGCCGATCACCATCCATCACCACCACGCTTTGTTGGGATCACGACCATTACCAATGATCTTCCAGCTAGTGTCATCACCACCTCGTTAGATCACGATTCGTCACCACCATGCTAGTTAGATCACTTAACTGTCACCAATGACCTTCCGCAAGCATGGCGACTGCGCTGATCTCAAGACTTGATTTGTGGAGCTTTTGTCATCACTACTAAAGCAATTTACTTAGCACTACGAGAAAATTGTTTTCAACAATGGGGAGTGAAAATCTTTTTCTCTCGATCTCCGTAGAGTAAATGTACGCTTCTTTTTAAAGAAAATAAGTTCTTTTATATCTCTCTTTAATAAAAACCCTGCGCCTAAATAACGAAAATCAAGTTTAAGCACGTTACTTGTTTTCATAGGGGGCCCATCTTGTAAAATAACATAAAGGCCCTTACATACAAGCATATTATTAAATGGAGCCTCCCACTAAACGATATATTTAGGTGCTTTTGACACAAATAAATAGTTATCTTCGCTTATTAATCCAAAGAATGGTGTAGCGTAATTAAACGAGCTAACCCGGGATCATTTTAGGGAACATACAATATCGTACATTATAATAATTAGGCCAGACTAATTAAACTTATCGCACCATTTAATTCCAAATCTACCCCACTAAGATTAACCTGACCTTCCATGATTGATTAATAATAATTCATCTCCCAAGCCACATTGATTTCTTTATCGGTGATAACTAGTACTATTATCGCTAATTAAATCGACATCTCAACTCGTCCAATCGATGACGACTACATCTTATTTCTTTATACTTATTGGTTTTCTAATGATCATTTTCAACATATTAAATATGTCACACACCTGGCCGTATTTTAATTCTATGATCAAATAAGCCAAAAACCCATAAGCGCCAGATTAAATTCTATATTAATCTATAACTCCAATACTATAAATGCTCCCACCAAGAGCATAATGTGTACCCCTCGATATAAGTCCTGCGGTTGTACCCATTGGTAAGTCAAATTCGAATAATAATTAAATCATGAAATCATAAATCAAGATTAAGACACAAGAAAATCAACGCCATGAGATTTAATAAGTCCGCTTATTACAAAGAATTATCGAATTCATGTGATCATGTTCAATGAAGTTGTACTACATCAATAAATTCAAACATGATTAAAATCAATCAATGAATTTATTATAAATTATACCTAAATAAAGTGCCTAACTTTTATTTATTAACCCAACTAAATCATTTAATCTATAAGATAACTTGTATTTATGTCTTCTCAGGAATCTGCTATAAACATCACATAAATACATAGGTGCTGTAGGTAGATTAAATGGACTTCAACTTTAGCAATATAACTGAACGAAGTATTAATGTATCAGAGATGGATAAATATTTTTATTAATCGTGGAAAAATTATTTATTACAATTAAATAAACACATACGCTTAAAGAGATATTTCAACAAAGAACTAAAGCAATCAAATTCAAGTAAAGAAGATTCTATGAATCAATAGTTAATACAAACAAATGCATTATAATTATTTATAATTCGTTTATAGTGGATTCTAAATTTACTCAGTTAATTGTAACTCCTTATCAATATTCAATCTTATAGATATTCATATATTTTCATTCTTTGCACATTTATTTTAATTAATTAGTTATTTACAAATTCCATTCGCAGGATTAAAAAATGTCAAAGAGTCTCGGGGCCATCATCTTGACTTATGATAAGCACTGAAAACAATGTTTCTTAGTGGTAAGCACTAAAACATGTTTATTGTAGCCACTACTTCTGGCCAAGAATCTAACACAGATGCTTCCACTTTCCTAATCTAAGCATCATCTCACGTAGTCGATTACTCAGTATTTATAAGCAGAAGAGTGCTTCGATCCTGATGACTAAGAATGCTCAAAAGAACTATCTCTATCCATGCCTCCGAGAGGATAGAAATGATTTACACTAATCATTTCTCTTACGTTGTATTTACCCTTTTATAACAATGATCAATCATTAGAGAAATTGAAATCCATAGTTTTAATAAAATAATAAACATATCAATCCGGTATTAGTTTTTGATGTGATGTGATATGTTTTATGTGTTACGTGGTGCCTCTTTTCTTGGTATACATATTATTGAACGAATCACTTTAGAGAGGAGCTTGTTGGATGCTAAGTGAACAAAACAATTGCAATTATTTCAACACACTTTCTATTTATTTTATAAGTAAGATACTACAACAAACGATTGCAATAAAATAAGTTGTATTTTCTAGTAGTTGTTCATTCAAGAAGACTTTGTAGATTTAGAATCTCTTGAACATAAGGAAGTTTAGATATGCTCACAATAATAAGGTATTGGAACACTTCATAGTTGTAGTATATTATGTACTTAACCCTTATATTTATTCATAGAATAGACAATTAAGACCTAGGTCCTATAATATACAAAACCGGTAAAAAATGTAAATTATAAATATAAGAAAGTGGCTACATCCATTTTAGATTTGCATCATCACATTCAGATTTTTAACTTATTTTTCTTATTAGTTATTTTCATTCAATTGTTGACAATCTAATTCTTAAATTTCTTATACTTTGACTCTGAACTCACAAGACGAGAGATATAAATAGGCACTATATTTGGGGAGTAATCAATCACCATGAGCCCCGTGCATCAATTTATCTCTATTAGTATATGTTTGTTCTTGTAAAGTTTGCTACATCTTATCATAAATATTATACTTGATGTAGATAAAATTTTCTTATCATTAATACGCCTTAAATTGGGACGTTACAATTTATAACATTAATAATTTAATATATTTATTATAAAAATAATTTTCATTAATTAATAACTTAAAGAGCAATATTTAATTTATATCTTGCAGATATAAAAATATATTGAAAAGTAGATTATTTTATATTATAATCATAAAACATTGCATCTTTCTATTATTCTAGTAATTATTTTTAATTATCGAAAGATGTACGTATAAATAATCTATATTTATCTTTTAAAATAACATATCCTAGTTAACGTAATATAAATGATAACACTTTATATTAGTTTTACATATGACACCATAATTAATAATTTTATTTAAACAATTTTATTAGTCGAGATGGCTACCAAGTGCTCTACCCACTTAACACGTGTTATTAAATTATCAATCTTCTTTTTAGTATAAATATTGTTTTATAAGATGAAGAGAAATTATATTTTTGTGTTAATATATAATATACATGAGGATGCAATTATAATTATGGGTGTCAAAACAACAAAATCTTTTATATGAAAACAGCCAATTTAGGCTCAAATGTATGATGTGTAAAAACAATTTACTGTGTATGCTAAATTAAATAATAGTAAGATATAAAACGAAAAACTTGAATATAATTTTTTTATTTAATGCAATTCTAGTTAAAATAAATTCCATAATTCAATAAATAGGGAATTATAAATATTTGGGACTATGGGCTTCAATTTTTAAGTCAAAGTATAACTTTTGTAATTAATAAATAATAGTTTAAATTTAAAGGATGGCTATTCATCAATTTGACAAAGATTATTTAAAAATACGTTAATTTTTCTTTTACGAATAGACAAAGTCAAATGGAGTTCCTAGTAAACCTATAGTGAATCCGCTTTTGGGTTCAAACTCCATCTATAAATAGCGAGAATTAGTTATTGCTAGCTCAAATAAAAAATTTAATTATAATTATATTTAAGAAAAAATTACTAATCATTTTTTTTTTAAAAAATCTTTACTTTTTAAATTTTTTTTGTATAATAGTATGATTTTGTATAAAAAACATAGGTGCTGCAGGTAGAAAGAAGCAGAATCGATTAACCTTACAATACGTAACTGAACGAAGTACAACAG